>WNWK01011584.1:0-63847 GCA_009830355.1 Cherax destructor
GGGAATCCAGGTGGTGATCACTTGCCAGCGGGGGATCACTTGCCAGGGGTGGTCCGCCAGCATGGTGACCACTTGCCAGCGTGGTTCCCCGCCGGCGTGGTGATCCCCCGCCGCGGGGACCCACTTGCCAGGTGGTGATCCCCCGGTGGTGATCATTTGCCAGCGTGGTGATCACTTGCCAGGGGTGGTGTTATTTGCCAGCATGGTGATCATTTGCCAGCGTAGTGGCACTTGCCAGTGTGGGGACCACTTGCCGGCGTGGTGATCACTTGCCAGTGTGGTGATCACTTCCGCGTGGTGATCACTTGCCAGCATGGTACTTGCCAGCATGGTGGTCCCCCCGGCGTGGTGGTCACTTGCCAGCGTGGTGATCCTTGCCAGCGTGGTGGTCATTTTGCCAGCGTGGGATCACTTGCCAGCGTGGTGGTCATTTGCCAGCGTGGTGATCACTTGCCAGCATGTCATTTGCCAGCGTGGTGGTCACTTGCCAGTGGGTGATCATTGCCAGCGTGGGTGGTCCCCTTGCCAGGTGGTGGACATTTTGCCAGCGGGTGGTCACTTGCCAGCGTGGTGATCACTTCCCAAAGCGTGGTGGCCCACCCGCTGGGGGATCCCCTTGCCAGGGGGGTTGGTCACCCATGGGGGACACTTGCCAGTGGGTGATAAATTTGCCAGCGGGGGACCATTTCCCCGTTGGTCATTTTGCCAGCGTGGTGGTCATTTGCCAGCGTGGTGATCCTTGCCAGCGTAGTGGTCATTTGGGCTGGGGTCACTTGCCAGCGTGGTGGTCACTTCCGCTGGGATCACTTGCCAGCGTGGTGGTCACTTGCCGGGTGGTGATTATAACGACATGTTATTTGGTTTTTTGGAGACGGGGGAATGCAATGATAATTTTTTTGGAGGCTTTTATTTTATTTGTATAAAGGTGGGGAAGTTTACGGGCCCCATGTCTGTGGGTCATGGCCCGGGAAAATGTGCCTTGCGAGGAGAGGGGAGGGGGCCTGTTGCCCGCCCGATGTCTGGGGCCAAAAAGTGAGGGAGGCAGGGGTGAGTCAGACTCACGGGGTTTGGCCCACAGGTTTCCCTTTGGCAAAAACAAAGGGAAACCCAGATGGCACAAAATTTGAATTTCACCCGCCAGACGGGCATTGTCTATGCAGACAGTCAGGCTGTCTACACGCCCGGTCCGCACCCATGGTCGTCCCGGACCATGAATGGGGAAAAAAAAACTCGGGTCTCTCTCTGCAAAAAACAGGCCCGAACACAAAAAAAAAATACATATAAAACATAAACATATGGACATAGAGAAAAAAATTTCCCCCAGAGAGGGAAGTAAAAAGGTGTGTTAAACCCCAAAGGGGCAGTGACATCGATGCAGCACTGCACCCTTCCAGGGTCGGGAACACATTGCAACGGGACAGCTCCCGCTGAGCTGTATAACAGGTTACAGTCCCCTTGGGAGGTAAAGGGGGCATCGTAGTAGTCACTGCAGGACAGGACTGGCAAGGACTCAGGACTTTCCCTCGACTGGTACTTTTTGGGGAGCTGTCGCTGCTGGCGAGTGTGGAGGGAGTCGTGACAGGACGATTTCGGGGGGAAACATCTGGAGGTCAACAGCAACCCAAACCCGCAGTGAGTGGGCTAGAAAAGTCAAAGTGACATCATTTTTTGTCGGGTTGCCCCACTGAAGTTTTGTGACACAGGCTGACAGCCGCCTGCCAACGGGGCTTAACTGCTCCCCGGCGAGTGACATTTCGACAGGAAGTTACAGAAAGAGGGCAGGAAGCCCCGGCCCGGTCATCTGCAAAACTGGACTGACGGTCTTGGAGGTGAAGGGAACGGTCTGATGGGAGAATCTCGCGGGTACGATTCAGCAAAGGCATCTACGACCCGGGAACAAAAGGGCTTTCGGGCGGGGGGGCTCGGACGCTCGAAACCCGGACCCCCGGCCCGACAAATGTCAGCTTTTCAACCCCTGGGCGCTGGTCACCACTGGGTGACAAAGTAACAAAAGGTGCTACATAGGACACACGAGAAAACTGCACACATACTGCACATGTGGTACAACATAGTTACTAGCAAATGACGTTTTTCTGTATAAAAATCGTCATTAAGCAATACTCGAACATGTAGAACACTGACTGGGGAAATAATGAACCCGACTTTTTTCTTCAAACTTCTCGACAAATAATGAAAATAAAATGGGACACTGTGAAACTACAGCACTCGGGGAAAACTTTTTGGGGGATATCAGGCGGACATCGCGGTGATGTCAGCAAAACGCCCTGAGGGAAAGTCAGGGCAACATCGTGGGTGACGTCGCGAGGTGACGTTCTTTGGGGTGACATGATGATGGATGTCAGGGGTGACATTTTCGAAAATGACATCAGTGGAGTGACGTCGGGGGTCGGCGCATCGTGACGTCAACAGCAGGTGGTGAGTCATGGGGATGTGGGCTCGGGCCACAGCGTGGCTTGCTGATCTGGCTTACCCACATGGCGTGCTGATCACGTGGGTTGGTCACACGTGACTTGGGTGGGCCCCGACACCCGGATACACAGCTCTGGCAAGAATTCACAAGGAAATTCCGAAAAAACAGCATAGGGGAGTGGGCGGGGGTGGGGTGAGAGTCGGCGCGGGGAGTGTTTGGGTGGGGGGAGGGGACCTTCCCCTCCCCCCCTACCCACAAAAAATCGGAAGGAAAATCCCCCTGACGCTGAAATCACCACAAACTCACCTTTTGAAGTGCTTTAAATAGTTGTTTTGGGGTTTAACTGAACAACATCAGCAGAACATGCTGGCAAAAGGGTGAGCACGTGACTGAGAAACGATGGGACGCTGTGGCGTGAAGTCAGTGACGCCATTTTCGGAGAATTTGACAAAATTTTAGCCCAAATCCCGTTTTTACCTGTGTCTGGACCTTTGGGGTTTGGAACACGACATCAAAGGGTAACTCGTTGAGGCGGATGCTTCGTGTGGGGTGATGAATTGAAGACAAACTATTTCCCCTTTCCCCCCGCGGGCAAACACAACTGCTGCGAGGCACCGCAACCCTTTAAAACAAAAATTTTTTGGCATTTTGGAGACAAAATGCAATGATAAGGTTTTGGAGGCCCTTTCTTTATTTGTTAAAAGGGGCGAGTTCACAGACTTGGGTGTTTTGGTCTGGCCCCGGGGCCCTGCGCCCATGAGGGGAGAAACGAGTTAGGCCTTTTGACTGACTGATGTCTAGGGGCCCGGGGTGAGGGGGAGGCAGGGGTGAGTCAGGGCCCTTGGGATGCCCACAGGCTTGCTCTCTGGCAGAAACTTGGGGAAAAGAGGTGCAAAAAATGAACTCCCCCGGGCCCGGGGCATGGGTTTTCTATGCAGACAGTCAGGCTGTCACCCTGATCACTTGCCAGCGTGGGGGATCACTTGCCCGTGTGGTGATCACTTGCCAGTGTGGGATCACTTGCCAGTGTGGTGATCACTTTCCAGTGGGTGGTCACTTTCCAGTGTGGGATCCTTGCCAGCGTGGGATCACTTGCCCGCGTGGTGGTCACTTGCCAGTGTGGTGATCACTTGCCAGTGGGGTGATCACTTGCCAGTGTGGGGACCCCTTCCCGTGTGGTGGTCACTTGCCAGGTGGTGATCACTTGCCAGCGGGTGAAACACTTGCCAGTGTGGTGGACACCCCAGCGTGGTGGGCACTTTCCCGTGTGGTGATCCTTGCCAGTGTGGTGATCACTTGCCAGTGTGGGGATCACTTGCCAGTGTGGGGGTCACTTGCCCCGTGTGGGATCAATTTTCCAGTGGGGGGGTCACCTTTTCCCGCGTGGGGTCACTTTCCGGTGGTGATCCCTTTTCCAGGGGGTGATCACTTTTCCAGTGTGGGGATCACCGCCAGTGTGGTGATCCACTTTTCCCGGTGGGTGGGGCACCTTGGGCGTGGTGATCACTTGCCAGCGTGGTGGGTCACTTGCCAGGTGGTGGGCCCCCCCGCCAGCGTGGTGATCACTTGCCAGGTGGTGGACACTTGCCCCGTGGTGATCCTTGCCAGTGTGGGGGGATCACTTGCCAGTGTGGTGATCACTTGCCAGTGTGGTGGGCACTTGGGGGCGTGGTGGTCCCCCCGGGTGTGGGGATCAAAATTTCCAGTGTGGGGTCACTTGCCAGGTGGTGGACTTTCCAGTGGTGTCCGCCGTGTGGGGTTTTGCCAGGGGTGATCCTTTGAGTGGGGGTCCCTTTCCATGTGGTGGTCACTTGCCAGGGGGTGATCCCGCCAGCGTGGGATCACCCTTTTTTCCATGGGTGTCATGCCAGTGTGGTGATCCTTGCCAGGGGGTGATCACTTGCCAGTGTGGGGACACTTCCGGGTGGGGAACCCCGCCAGCGGGGGGCACTTTTCCGGTGGTGGGCACTTGCCAGGTGGTGGGCCCCGGTGGTGGGCACTTGCCGGGTGGGGGAATTGCCGGTGTGGTGACACTTGCCAGGTGGGGCACTTTGGGGGGTGGTCCTTTGCCAGCGGGGGGTCACTTGCCGGTGGTGTCCTTTGCCAGCGTGGTGGTCACTTGCCGCGTGGTGGCCCTTTGCCAGGGGGTGGTCCGCCAGCGTGGTGGTCACTTTCCCAGCGTGGGGGTCACTTGCCAGCGTGGTGCCCTTGCCAGCGTGGGGGGGTTCACTTGCGCCAGGGTGGTCACGCCAGCGTGGTGGCCCCACTTTTGCCAGCGTGACCCAAAGTTATAATTTCAAGCCATTGACTGCACCGCATGACAGTCTTTTTTTCCGGGAAAAACCCACATAAATGACACATCAATGACACATCACATGAAAAATCCATGACACATCACTGACACATAAATGACATCACTGTTTAAAATCACCATGGTAGGTATCTCTTCAATTGATTTTGATAAAATAAACTATACCGGGTATAATTCTGATGTCGGAATTGTAGACTTTATCCCCCCATTTTGAACCTCTTTATGTCAAACTTTATGACTCCCCCTCGGGGTTTATCACGCTATAATTTCACATTTCCTGGATCAATTTATTTTCTCTTCCGAACTTAGGTTTAGCAGTAAACTTTTGGGAACAATTCTCCAGGAGTTTATCTTCTCCAGTTCCTCGTATCAAGAGTTTTCTCTTCATTTTCATTTTTCCCATAATTATGAAATTCGATTTTTTTATATTTTACAAATATATTACATTTTTTTGATAAATGAAGGTATATTGTCGTGGGTGTGTTGCCCTGTTAAAAACCTGGTGGCCCTGAGCTACATAACAACATAGGGTGTTAGTTGTTCTCAATCTTATAAAAAGTGTATTATTCGTTATTTGAGTTTCCCGCGGCTCGGTCTGAGACCAGGCTTCATGGGGGATCAGGGTCTGAACAACTAGGCTGTTACTGCCAGCCGCACGCAAACTGACGTACGAACCACAGCCTGGTTGGTCAGATACTGACTTTAGGTGCCTGTCTAGTGCCTATTGGTAATCCCCCTAAGTATGCTGGGAAGCAGTTGAACAGTCTTGGACCCCAGACACTTATTGTGTTGTCTCTCAGTGTACTCGTGGGCCCCTGATTTTCGTCGGGGAATGTTACATCTCTTTTGCTTTCACCAGGAGTGATTTTCGTGTGCAGGTTTGGTACCAATCCTCCAGGACCTTCAAAGTGTATATTATCATGTATCTCTCTCGCCTGCGTTCTAGGAATACAGATCAAGGCCCTTTTAAACCCGTTCCCAGTAATTTAGGTGCTTTTTCGTACTTAGTGTGCTGTGAAAGTTCTTTGTACCCCTCTCCAGGTCTGCAATATCGCCAGCCTTGAAGGGTGCCGTTATGTACAGCAGTTTTCCCACCCTAGAGAGAATAAGTGATTTGAAGAGTGTCATCATGGGCTTGGCGTCCCTAGTTTTGAAGGTTCTCATATCCATCCTATCTTTTTTCTAGCCGATGAGGTCGATACATTGTTGTGGTCTTTAAAGGCCAGATCCTGACATTATCACTCCCAAGTCCTTCACATTTCTTTTCGCTCTATTGTATGGTTAGAATTTGTCGTATACCTTGATACTTTTTTTATTTCCTCAAGTTTTTCATATCAGAGTAGTTGAAATTTCTCCTCGTTGAACTTCATATTGTTTTGAGGGGGCCCATTTGAAGGTTTGGTTGAAGTCCGCTTGGAGTCTTGCGGTGTCTTCGATGGAGGTCACTGCCATGGCAACCCGGTGTCATCCGAAAAAGGAAGGCACGGAGCTATCATGGCTTACATCTATGTCTATGTCAGAAATGAGGAGGAGGAATAGAATGGGAGCGAGTACTGTGCCTTGTGGAAGAGAGCTTTCATCGTGTCTGCCTGGGACTTTACTCTGTTTACTATTACTCTTTGTGTTCTATTTGTCAGGAAGTTATAGATCCATCTACCAACTTTTCCTGTTATTCCTTTATCACGCATTTTGTGCGCTATTACACCATGGTCACACTTGTCGAAAGCTTTTTCAAAGTCTGTGATACTACACTGTATTTTTTTTTATCTCTACAGCATCCCAAAACCCTGTCATAGTGGTCCAGTAGCTGGGACAGGCAGGAGCGACCTGCTCTAAACCCGTGTTGCCCTGGGTTTTGTAATTGATGGGTATCTAGGTGGTTGGCGGTCTTGCATATTAGAACCCTCTCAAATTTTTTGATATGGGATTTATCTATGGTCTTTAGTTCTTTGCAATTGCTTTACTGCCACCCTTGTGGAGTGGGGCTATGTCTGTTGATTTTAGTGAGTGTGGGATAACCCCACAAGCGTAAATTATTTAAGACAGGGAAAATCCTATCGTCTTACTTGTGCATTATTATTCTTAACTATATCATCTATATCATCTATAACATCCGTCAGCGTGGCCAGCTGACGGATGCTATGGCGGATGCGGCCATGCTAGCAGGAGATTCGTCTGTAAAACTTGCAATGTGGAAAAGTGGTGCCTATGCTAACCTTCCTATGGTGCGAAATATCCTAGTTGGATGAATCTTATTGAAGCTAGCTGGCCCAGTGTCTTATGCGACGGGCTCTGATCCGGGTTCTAACCCCACCCGTGGTATGGTTTGTTTACAATCGTGTCATTACGATTTCGTGAGTCATGTTTACATGTGTGTTTATAAACAGATTGTATGACAGTGTAAGTGCAGGATGCAGCTTTCTTCTAATTGTTTCTGGAGTTCAGAATGTTCTTCATCATTGTGTTTGACTGCTGATAATAATTGTTCTAAGTTGTTCTTTCTAGCAACTGCCACTTTATCAGACTTGTCAGAACACTTGCACTTTCCCCTTTAAATATCACTTGTTTCCATATTAAACACTTTTGTACTTCACCTGAAAACTAGAAAAAAATATTTAAGTTTTAATTTTGGTCCAAATCCCACCAGTAAATAAAATTAAGGCTTTTATCATTAAAATCAAAATAGCAGCCAACAACATCTTGATGCAGCATTATTCCAGAACTTTCTTAGTATTTTATAACTGTTCCTGACGCTGTATCTGGAAAATAAAAACAAGATTGTCCAGATCCGATCATTAAATCAAAGTTATTTAAATCTATGCATTTAAAGATGACGATGGGCACCCTCTTGAAATATGCGAGTTAACCAACAGTAGTAAAGTGTTACCTGCTCTTTGTTATATATATATATATATATATATATATATATATATATATATATTATATATATATATATATATATATATATATATATATATATATATGTGTGCCGATTAAGGTAAAACTTGCGTTTTTGGCTTAAATAGCAAGCTCACCTGCCATATAAGACAAGTGAAAATTTTGTAGCAATAATTTCGCAAAATCATTCTGAACCTAACGAAAAAATATATTTCATTGTGTTTGTTTATTATTAAATTAATGTTAACGTATCTAAAATATATTTAGTTTGGTTAGGCTAAATTAAATTGCGATTGTTGTAATAAGGTTAGGTAGGTTTTCAAAGTTTCTCTTGGTACAAAATTATAAATTCTTACAATAACATAAATAAAAAAATATATCTTTAAACGTTAAGAAACTTTTAGAAAGGACTAATTTTAGATGAGTTCTTGCTAATTGACCATTTTTACCTAATCGGCAGACATATATATATATATATATATAACCAATACACCAGGGGGAGGAAGGAGGGGCAGCTGCCACCTTCAGGGAGTCCCAAGTCGAGAAAATATGGAGAACTTGCCCATCATTATATGTTTGTTCCCATAGGCTCGGAGACCCTTGGCTCTGGGGAAAGAGTGCATCTAAGTTCCTCAAAGGGGCTGGGCAAAAGACTCAACAGGGTAACTAGGGATCCCAGGGCAGCTAGTTTTCTGTTTCAGCGACTCAGTGCTGCTGTTCAAAGGGTAAAGCCTGCTGTATTCTGAGCACGCGCCCCAGCTCTGAGGAGCTGGATGAGATTTTCGCATTATAATCAGTGGTAAACATGTAACAGTATGTACTAGACATGTATCTCACACCTCGTGTACTAATTGCCATCTTTTTTATCAACAATGTGTCTCTTAAATCTTTTGTTCATATCATGTAATAAAATATACCTATTGGTTAAAAAAAAAAAAAAAAAAAAAAAAAAAAATGGGTGGTAGGGAAGTGGAATATTCAAATGGCTTCAGGAAGAAATCAAAATTCTTCCTTGAATCCTTTTTTCCACTTCTCCCAGGCTATGGGTCCCACAATTTGCACCAGAGTGGACCCCATCCTTTTTATATATATATATATATATATATATATATATATATATATATATATATATATATATATATAAAAATATATATATATATATATATAGGAGGAGGAGGTATTTGGGGGTTTATGCAACTGTGAAAGAAAGATGTACCAGTGACAGTACAGGTAGTGAGGAGATTAAAGGGGATGTGGGGGTAGATTTATGAATGCAGTGTTAGAGGTGAGGAGAAGTTTGTTTATAAGAGAGTAAGTGCAAGAGGAAAGAGGAGAGGCTGGTGGAACGGTGAGAAAATAAGCATAGGGAGCTTTTACAAAGCGGAAGATATGAGGGTGGAGTATGTGGAAAAAAGAAGTTAAGAGAGTGGTAGAGAGTGCAGAAGGAGAGCAAATGGAGAGTGAGTGAGGTTCTGTCAACACGTTTTGCTAAGAATAAGAATAATAATAAGTTAAAGAAGCCGATGGAACGAATGGATTTAACAGTTAAAAACAGAAGATGGGAGTTATTAGAAGAGGAGTTGGAAGTATTGGAAAATGCATTTAATATTCTGAAGCGTGAGGGAGTGAGTGTTGGGGGGGTGCATGAGGCGATGAGTAAGATGAAGGGGGATAAAGCAGCTGAAATGGATGGAATCAAGACAAAAACGTTAAAACCAGGTGAAGATATAGTTTTGGAGTCTTAATGCGTCTGTTCATTAAATGTATAAGGAAAAAGGGGGTAAAATAGAGTGTAAAGGGTGATAGGGAACAGAGACGGAGTAAGTGACTGAGTAAGTGACGGAGTAAGTGTCGGAAAGTGTTTCTTTTCTTTGCTCTATTTTATTGCAAACTGCCAGTGGACTAAAACAAAACATATTTTTGGTATATGTTTACCCCATCTTAGCCACCTCATAACAAAGAAAAAATAAAATAGACTTTATGGCGTCAAAGTCATGACTTTTCATTCGTTATCCTGTATAGTAATGTCAGGGTGTTTCCTGTGAGGGTCTAGTCTACTGGAGTCTCCTCCAGTAAAGGTTACACGATAACCCATGTATTTAAATCAAACATGAGTTGTATATATTTTTTTAAATAGCTATCTATGAATAATGTATATATTATATATAGCATTTATTATAGCCTAAAATTATCCTTAACTTATGAACAAATATATATCATCTTGTTAAAGTTGTTGTTTATTATTACAGATGTCCTGAACAATGCTTCGGGCCCAAAAATATGAGTCTCTTGAAGTTTATGGCACTGAAACTTACCATGAGGTAAGTGTACCATGATGTGATGAAACTTACCATGAACTGAGTGTACCATGATGGATTATACTGTGCAATGAACTGAGGTACCATGGTGTGATTATACTGTGCAATGAACTGAGTACCATAGTGATTATACTGTGCAATGAACTGAGTGTACCATGATGTGATTATATTTGTGCAATGAACTGAGTGTACCATGGTGTGATTATACTGTGCAATGAACTGAGTGTACCATGGTGTGATTATACTGTGCAATGAACTGAGTGTACCATGATATGACTAACAAGGGGGCGAATGTACAATAACTGGGGGTTTAAAGGATTCACCAGTTTGTGGTCTCAAAGGTTGAGTCTTAGCCCCAGCCACTTCTCAAGCTTACTGTTTCATGATTCACTTTCCCTGGTTTATAAGGTTGTATTACATCTATTCGTTAGATCTGTATAGATCCTGTTCTACCACTTTGCTTCCTTCAGGAGGGAAGGCGTTCCTTGACTACGTGAAGGCCTCTTGACCCGAAATTGGGGCGTCTTGTCTCCTTGATTTAATCTCCCTACCCCCCCTTCCCTCCTTTCGGCGCTCCTTATTTGGGGGTATTTATCCTTTGTTAATTTTAGCTAATGGGAAAAGGGGGCGTTTTCTGTCATATTCTGTCGAGGATAGTGCTGTTTGCCCTGAGATTGGGTTATAGGGATGCGCTGGGCCGTCCTCCAGGCCCAGCGCATCTCAGATGGAGAATTTCTGTTGATTTCGGGAGGTGGCAACCAAAGGGGTACGACTCCGGCATTTCTGGTTGCTCACCCTCTTGTCAGCTGGCTATGGCTCATATGATTGGGGAAAAGCCGTCCTGAAGAGATGGTTTAAATAGCATGACTGGTTTGGCAGGGGGCAGTAACCATGCGACGTCAACACTACTTGCCGCGCCGAGGGTACTCTTGGATGTGGGGAGATATCGGTTTTTTTTTGTTTCTCACAGAATCTGTACCTTTTCTTCTCCCTTTGAATTTAAAAAAAAAACAGGAATCATAAGCCCAAAATTCCTCAGTCACCAAACCTCCCTTCTAATATCTTGGGCCCTCCGCACTTAACTTTCCCTTCCTCTGTGTCTTTCTCCTTGCCTCCTCCCAGCTTACTGCCACTACTTCCTTTTCTCTACGAAGATTCCCTTCCCTCCCAAGACACTGTTAACCTCTTCTCTTCTCCTTCAAATCTGACAGTTACTAATGACTCTCTGTCATCTGCCCCATCTACCCTTTCCGCCTTATGAGCCACACTCCCAGCTACTTCCTTGTCTTCAGGAACTTTGAGGCCATGTTGGCTTATTTGATGAGGCAAAGCCTGCTGTGACGTGGACTTCGCCTCATTTTTACGTGGACTTCGCTCAGTGGTAGCGTGGAGCTTGTGAAGACATGTGAAATTTAACAAAGATGTCCTTTTTTTTGAGTAACTCTGCCAGCAGCTTGAGGAGGAGCTGGGGGTGCTAAGCTCATGATACGGCGACTGATTTAGGGGAAAAAAAGAGGATTCATAAAAATCTCCCGTTGTGAATCCTCAGGTCAAGAAAGGAACCTGGGCAGTGGAGGAACATGGAACAAGCTGAAGATCAAGAGGATGGATGAAGAGGTAGAAACGACGAAGACCCAGGAGACTGCTGTGGAATTTTCCGAACCCATTTCTGTGCTATCTGACGAATGTGAGTCGGCTATGGAATGTCAGGATGAAGAACAATAAAAGTTAAGAACATTGTGCTTGTTGGAGACAGATTAGGGAGATGGATAGGGCCTTCTGCTTGAAGGAGGGAGTAGGAGACAGAGGGTTTGCTTTCTGGGGCTGAGATGGAGGATATTGTTAACCATCAAGAATGGTAATGGGATCAATCCTATTATCTGCCCCCAGTGCTGGAAGCAATGATGTAGACAAGCGTAGATGTGAGGGTTGAGTTAGAAGGTATAGGACAGCAGTAGACATAATTGGAAGAAAGGAGGGCCCAGTTATATGTGGCATTTTGCCAAAGGGGTTTTGGGAAATGAATGGCTGCCCAAATTAATTTGATTAATTCATCAAAAACAAACAACTTTTGGAAATGACATGTACCAGGGAGGGGGTTTCCCTTGGGGCAGGGGGGTTTTTCCAGTTCATAGGGGGTGTTGTTGGACTTTATACTAGGATTGGTTACAGATAGGGAAGGAAAATATTGAATAAAAATATTTGGTTTTGATTGGTTTATACAGTCAGGCAGTAACACTGGGAATGAAAATAACAGAAATTTTTAAAAAAAAAAGTGAATAAAAAAAAGATGAAAAAAAAATATTTAATATATTTTAAACTAATAGGGGCGCCAAAAATAAAATTAATGAATTCGTTTTTAGTATGGGGGAAAGTTGATGTTGGCAATAACTGAAACATGGTATAATTTAAAGATCGGGGCATGATTCTAGGCCCAATTCGGGTTAAAAATTGTTCATGTAATATAACTAGAAAGGGGGTGGAGTTGCAATATGTACGAGAAAATATAAATCGTTGCATAAAAACAGAATTAATAACAGAATCTGTTTGGACAGAATTTCTAGATCAATAAAAATAATTTTAAGTGCAATATACCGACGAAATTGTTAGGGCTTCTAGACATGATAACGTACTTGTATTAATTTTTTTATTATTATTCATCGGCCGCTCCACCAAGGCGGGGGTGGCCCGACAAAGAAAAACTTTCATCATCATTCACTCCATCACTGTCTTGACAGAGGCGTGTTTACTACAGCTACAAAACTGCAACATTAACACCCTCCTTCAGAGTGCCGGCACTGTACTTCCCATTTCAGGAATCAAGTCCGGCCTGCCGGTTTCTAAGCCCTTTATAAATGTTACCTTGCCTCACTCCAACAGCCGTAAAGTCCTAAACCATTTATTCCATTCGCTCTATTTTAACACGCTCACCACACTTGCTGAAGCCCAAAAGCCCCTCGCACACAAACCCTCCTTTACCCCCCCTCCAACCTTTCTAGGCCGACCCCTACCTCGCCTTCCCTCCACTACAGATTTACATTTTTCAAGTCATTCTATTTTGCTCCATACTTTCTATATGTCCAAACCATCTCAACAACCCCTCCTCAGCTCTCTGGATAATAGTTTTGGTAATCCCACACCTCCCCAAACTACGGATTCTCTGCATTATATTCACACCACACTTGCCCCCCAGACATGACATCTCCACTGCCTCCAGCCTTCCCCCTTGTTGCAACATTCACATCCCATGTCTCACACCCATACAAGAGTGTTGGTATAACTATACTTCATACATTCCCTCTTTGCTTTCATGGATAAAGTTCTCTGTCTCCACAAGCTCCTCAGTGCACCACTCACCTTTTTTCCTCGTTAATTCTATGATTCACCTCATCTTTCATATATTCTGCTGACACATCCACTCCCAAATATCTGAAAAATTCCCCTCCTCCATACTCTCTCCCTCCAATCTGATATCCAATTTTCCCATTATCTATTTTTTTGTTATCCTCATCATCTTACTCTTTCCTATATTCACTTTTAATTTTCTTCTTTTACATACCCTCCCAAACTCATCCACAACCTCTGCAACTTCCTTCAGAATCCCCAAAGCACAGTGTCATCAGCAAAGAGCAACTGTGACAACTTCTACTTTGTGTTAGATTCTTTATCTTTAACCCCACCTCTTGCCAACACCGAGCATTCACTTCTCTTACAACTCCATCTATAAATATATTAAACAACACGGACATCACACATCCCTGTCTAAGGCCTACTTTACTGGGACATAATCCCCCTCTCGCCTACATACTCTAACCTGTGCCTCACTATCCTCATTTCATACATTTGCAACATCTGCCACATTCCCCCTCTATCCACCCATCTATGCCTTTTCCAAATCCATAAATGCCGAAACCCTCTTTCCTTATACCAACAGACTCATTCCCTATAATTTTACACTCTCTTTTGTCCCCTTTGCCTTTATACAAAGGAATTATGCATGCTCTCTGCCAATCCATATGTACCTTACCCTCTTCCATACATTTATTAAAAAAAAACACTAACCACTCTAAAACTATATCCCCACCTGCCTTTAACATTTTTATCTTTATCCCATCAATCCCAGCTGCCTTACCCCTTTTCATTCACCCACTGCCTCATGAACTTTCCCCACCCCCAACTGGTTCTTCCTCACCCTATAAGATGTTATTCCTCCTTGCCCTATACACAAATCACACCCTTCCCTATCTTCATCAACATTTAACAATTCCTCAAAATATTCCTCCATCTTCCGATACCTCTAACTTTCGATTTAATAACTCTCCTCTCCTATTTTTAACTGACAAATCCATTCTTTCCTAGGTTTTCTAAACTGTTAATCTCCTCCAAAATTTTTTCTTATTTTCAACAAAATTTATTGATAACATCTCACCCACCTCTCATTTGCTCTTTTTTTACACTGCTTTACCAATCTTTAACCTCTCTTTTCTCTCCATATACTCCTTCCTCCTTGCATCATTCTACTTTGTAAAAAACCCCTCATATGCTAACTTTTTCTCTGTTATACTCTCTTTACATCATCATTCACCAATGCCTTTTTCCTCTCACCCAATTTCCCATAACCACAAACGTCTGCTGAACACTCAGCACTATATTCTTAAACTTACCCCATACCTCTTCTACCCCACTTTCCTATACTCTACTAGCCTATCTGTCCTCCAACTGTTGTTTATATCTTACCCTAACTGCCAACTCCTTTAGTTTATAAATCTTCACTTCTCTCTTACTTGCTGTTTCCATTCTCCTTGTATCCCATCTACCTTTTACTCTCACTGTAGCTACAACTAAAAAGTGATCTGATATATCTGTGGCCCTCTATAAACATGTACATCCTGAAGTCTACCCAACAGTCTTTTATCTAAAATAAAGTATCAACAAACTACTCTCATTTCGCCCTACATCATATCTTGTATACTTATTTATCCTCTTTTTCTTAAAATATGTTTACCTATAACCAAACCCCTTTTTTTACATAGTTCAATCAAATGCTCCCATTATCATTTACACCTGGTACCCCAAACTTTCCTACCACCCCCTCTCTAAACCCTTCTCCCACTTTAGCATTTAGGTCTCCCACACGATTACTCTCTACTTGGCTCAAAAATTCCTAACACACTCGCTTAACATCTCCCAAAATCTCCTCTTCTCTCCCCCCTACTCTCCTTCTTCTCCAGGTGCATTTCCAATTTATGACCCCTTTCATCCGACCTTATTTTAATTCACATAATTGAATTTACATTTATGTTCCTCTTTTCCTTCCATAACTGATCCTTCAACATTTTTGCTACTCCTTCCTTAGCTCTAACTCTCTCAGATACTCTGACTTAATCCCATTTATTTCTCCCCATGAACTCACCACCCCTTCAGCTTTGTTTCGCTTAATGTTGGTAGAATTTCAGACACAGGTGCAACAGGACACAGGTGCAACTAATGTGACATTTTATTGTGGCCACGTTTCGTCTCCAGGAGTTTTATCAAGCCGTTTTAACGGCTTGATAAAAACCACAATAAAATGTCACTTTGTCACTTGTCTTTTACCGAACATGATGAGTAGTAATTGTGGGGATTTTAACTTTAGTCAAATTGATGGATGTCTTGACTGGTAATCTAGGTCAGTGACTTTGGAGTAGTTTAGGACTGCTTTCTGAAACAGTGTGTAACAGAACCTACAAGAGATAATAAAAATGTATCTGGAAAAAGCCTTTCAGGTTAGTTTTGAATCATTGCCAATTCATTTTCATAGTTCCATTTAGCTTTTCTTATGTTTTAGAAAACACGTAAGCAAACACTAGGACATATTTATTAGAAAACGTTTCGGTCCTGGGACCTTGATTATTTCTAACATACAGAGGATAAAAGAAAGCATATGTAGGCGGAGAGTGAGGTGCGAGTGACTCATAGTGACCTGAAGAATGTCCAAATGTTGGGATGAGGACGGGTAGACGTGAGGTCCCTGTGGGCTCCTGTGTTGTTTGATAGGTGGCTGAATATCATGTATACTAATGTTTTAGAAATTTTTATAGTTTCTTGAGTTACGCTTTGTTGTGTCGGTGACGGCGATTAGTCTTGTTCTGTGACAACGAGTTGTCCTCATCATAATTCATTAAATGCCCATCGAGTCCTGTGAAGGACACAGGCGTACCTTAAAAATCGCTCTGTTACTTGCATTTCGATGCTCGTTCAGGCGGACCGCAAGATCTCTGCCTGTTTCACCTACATATATCTTGGGGCAGTATCCACAGGGATTGTGTAGACGCCTGCTGTGGAAGTAGGGGTGTGGGGCTGTGTAGGGTGTGAGGCTGCGTTTCCTAGTGAGGTCTTTGATGAATGATGTGTTTATGGGGAAACATTATTGTTACTCTTGGCAAGTGCCTGGCGTTATTGTGGCAACATCACCAAATGCCAACACTATGAGCTGCTTAGAGGGCTGTTCCATGGGCGGTTTGTTGAGAATAGCTATGCCTTGAATAATTTATATATAATTTTATATATATATAAAATATATATATATATATATATATATATTTTATATATATATATATATATATATATATATCTTTATATCTTATTTACTACAAGTACATGTACATGGTATACAGGCCTAGCTGACATCAGTGACATTCTACACATGAAAGCCCCTTGTTAAGGGGTGAGCATTTCCGGGAGATTAGGTCAGTGTCCCAGGATGCGACCCACCCAGTCGACTAACACCCAGGTACCCATTTTACTGATGGGGAACATAGATAACAGGTGTAAAAACACGCCCAATGTTCTACCCTGGTTGGGAATCGAACCCAGGCCCCCGCCGTGTGAAGCGAGAGTTTTAGCCACCAGGGCCCCCAGAGCCAATATAATGGAAATTGAAGAATTAATGGAACTGAATTAATGGAAACTTAAGAATTAATGGAAACTGAAGACGTGTAAAAGGGTTGTGTTATGTAGATACATTCTTCTTCAAGAAAACAAGAGCTGGGGATGCGAAGATCGTCAGAAGAAGCCATTGAGGACACCTCTTTAGTGCGGGTGTCTTGGTGCGAACACAAGTGTATAAGATCGTCCTTGTTGGTGGGTTTTCTATACACTTTGAAGAGACGTTTGTCACTGTCGAGAGACCTTCACAGGAGGACGTCGAGGAAAGGAAGTTTGCCAACTTTTTCTAGTTCAAATGTAAAGTTTATTGATGGCATCACACAGATTAGCTGGCCACCTTGGAATACCTCTCAGCAATTCTGGGCATCATCAGTCATCCCACCTCAAACACTCAGGTGACCTTTTCTCGAATTTCCATCCTGAAAGTTTTTAACATTCAGGATGGCAGGGTTTTCCTTCGATGTTACAGTCTTCTACCAACGTTTCTACTGATACTGCAAAAATATTCTGAGACAAAGGCCACCGATACCAGACCCCCCATTACCAAGGTTTATTTTTATGCGGGACTTACACATGAGTTAAAGGGTTATTAAAGCTTATTGTCAATCTGTTTTGTTCCATCCTCTATAAATGTCCAAACCACTCATCAACCCTCCTTTGCCCTCTAAAATAATACTTTCAGAAACCCCGAACCCCCTAATTCCAAGCTATGGATTCTTGCATTATATTCACACTGCACATTGCCCCCGGGCCTAGCATATCCTCCCTCCAGTTTTCCTTGTTGCAACATTAACCACCCATGCTTCACACCCATATAATGTTGGTACCACTATACTCATACATTCCCTCTTTTCTTCCATGGAAACGTTGTCTCCACAGACTCCCCGTGCACCACTCATTTTTTTCCCTTTGTCTTTCATAGAGCCATCTGTTGACAAATCTACTTCCAAATGTCTGAACACATTCACTTCCTTCATATCCTCCCAATCTGCATCCAGTCTTTCATTACGTTTTTTGTAATCCTCATCACTTCTTTCCTATGTTCACTTTTAATTTCCTTCTTTAAAACCCTTCAAAACTTGTCTACTAACCTCTTCCACTTCAATTCAGAATCTTCCAAAAGCAGAGTGTCATAAGCAGAAAGCAAGTGACAATTCCACTTTGTTGCTTCTTCATCTTTTAATCCACACCAGAACATTCACTTCTTTTACAACCCCATCTATAAATATATTGAAAAACATTGTGACATCTTCGTCCCTGTCTACGGCCTTCTTTACTGGAAATAATCTCCTCTCTCAAAACATACTCTAACCTGAGTCTCACTATCCTCGTTAAAACTCTTAACTGCTTTCAGTAACCTGCCACCTATTCCATACACTTGCAACACCTGCCACATTGCTCCCCTATCCCCCCTATCTTATGCCTTTTCTAAATCTATAAATACAACAAAAACCCCCTTTACCCTTATCACTTCTATGCTTCACTGTAAATACTTGGTCTACACACCCTACCCTTCTTAACTTTGAAGTAAGATGGGTGCGATCCTACACTCCATTTTATTTTTACTTCTTTGTCCTTTGTGCCTTTATACAAAATAACTGTACATGCTCTCTGCCAATCCTGGGTACCTTTCCACTTTCATACATTTATTAAATAAAAGCATCAACCATTCAAAACTATATCCACTTGACTTAACATTTCTGTCTTGATCTCCTCAATCCCAGCTGTTTCACCCCTTCATTCTAACCACAGCCTCACTCCTCTCCCTCACTCACATCTGGCTCTTCCTCACTCCCTTTTAAGATGCTATACCTCCTGGCCAATGAACAAAAATCACAGCTTTCCCCATCTTCATCAATATTTAACAGTTCCTCAAAATATTCCTCCATCTTCCCGATATCTCCAACTCCCCATCTAATAACTCTTCTCTCCTATTTTTAAAAGTTAAATCCATTTATTCCTCAGACTTTCTCAGCTTTTAATCTTACTCCAAAACTTGTTCATATTCTCAAAAAAAACTGTTGACAGCATTTCACCCACTCTCTCATTTACTCTTTTTTTATAATCCTTCACGACTCTTTTAACCTCTCTTTTTTCTATATAATCCTCCCTCCATGCATCACTTTTTATTTGATAAAACTTCTCATATGCTAACTTTTCTCTGTGTCTACTCTCTTTCCCTCATCTTTCCCACCATCATCCTCTTCCCTCCGCACCCACCCTCCTATAACCACAAACTTCTGCTGAACACTCTAACACTGCATTGTTAAATGTACCTTCATATCTCTTCATCCGCATTGCCTATACCCCTCACTAGCTTATGCTTGTACCAGTAGTTACTTATTTTTTATCTTAACTGCCTCCATTTTTATTTTTGTAAACCTTCACCTCTCTTACTTTCTGATACCATTCTCCTTGTACCACCATTTACCTTGCACTCTTGTTGTAGCTACAACTAAAATGATCTGATATATCTGTTGCCTTTTATTCTTTATTTTAGATCACTTTTATTTTTAACGAGGGACTTTCCTTTTTTCAGAACTGATAAAGCTTCCAAAGATTTCACCTAAAAAAAACATGAATGGTCAATATAACTTTGACCAACTGTTCAATTATATAAACCACGGGGATCGAACCCATGGCGGTTTACAATCGTGTTATTGCGATTTCGTTAGTCATTCAAGATATAACTTAGCACTTTCTAATAGTTGCATCAACACTTCCCCCATCACAGTAAACCATCACTGATCAATAACACATTGGCTCAACATTTAGGGATCTTTATTCGAAACGTTTCGTCTACTCAGCAGGTTTGTTGAGTAGAACACAACTGGACACAGTAGTTGACAGTAATTTGAGGTTTTCATTTCGTCAGCCTTGACAAAAATGGTCACTCTATCTCTTAAACAGAAGCATCAGTCTGGAGCTAGAAGAGAGGTATAGCAGTTAGAGATAACGTTACAGTTGGCTGGACCACTAATGCAAGTAGGTCCTGCTAAACTGTTATTAAACAAAATTGGAATACATCCTCTGTATCAAGATACCTTGGTTTCAGACAAGTATCGTACAATAATGGTATATAATATCTGGCTTCGGGACACAAGAATGTTATAATCGGGCATCGTGTAATTGGAGTGTTTATAAAGTTATAGAGTTAAGATTGTTGTTGTTGGAGATTAGCCGGTATATCTGTGGCCCGGGCCTTTTCAAGTGGGGCCTGGCCTTGGCTCTCCGGCCTTGGCTCTCCCGGCCTTGCTCTCCCGGCCTTGGCTCTCCCGGCCTTGGCCTCCCGGCCTTGGCTCCCCTCCTGGTCTTGAGACTCTCCTCATTTTTTGGGACCAATTGTCTCTCAGGCTAGCCCCATTCCCCACCCTCACGGGGCTGGTGGAATGGCAGTCTTGTGAGCTGGTGGTGGAAGCAAGCTCTGTATCTCCTCGTATAGAGTTAAGACTAGACACATGGACACATGTGTGAAGGAGTCAGTGGCCCCTTGATTTTCTGATCCCAACACTGTAAAACCACGGTTATTTTGCATAAAATGTATTTTTGTTAATTTTTTTTTGGTGTCGGGAATGGATTAATTGGATTTACATTATTTCTTATTGGAAATATTACCCAAAATACATTTTATGAGAATAACTGCGGTTTACATGCAGTTGGGATCATGAAATCAAGGGTCCTCTGTATAACCAATAATTTAGTTTGAAAAGAAAAACCCTATTTTACTTATAAAACTATGAGAAATCTAATGCATAATTTTTATAATATTTAGTGTACTAGAAACTTTAATATGTATTTACTTTCTGCAGTCTAAAATTTGTTTCTAGTGTTTTTTGTGGATAGTTTTATTCAGTGACTGGAAGGAATTCAAATATGGTTATAAGATAATGTTATTTATAGTTAATCATGTTAAATAACATGGCAACTTATTGAAATAACTAGAATCCTCAAAAAAAAAAAAAATCTATTACCGATTCTTCCCGGATTCCGACATCTCCTATCAGCGCTTCACAGCGGCGCTATTCTCAAGAGGGGGAAATTTTACCATTATCCGGAGAAAGAGGAACATAAAAAATTTGTCGGCTCAACACAAAACAGGAATTTTCTCAAAACCGTGATTTACAGTGGGTTAAAAGATTAAATGTATTTTGTAATTTAGTTGTAAAAGGTGGAAACTGTCTTAAAGGAAGCCACAAAACCGGCAGTTTCAAGCAAGAAAAAAAAGGGGAAAGAAAGATAATGGAGAGAGTTTTCAAGGGGAAAGAATAAATAAAGGGAAATTAATAGGGGGGAAACAAGGGGGGAAAATAATCTTACTTCGGGGGAAATAGGAAGGGGGAAGTTCTACCCCAAAAGGGAAAAGGGGGTTAGGGAGAAATATTTGGAAGGGGGGGAAATTTCTGAGCGGGTGGGGAAAAGTTTTAATGCCCTAGGGGCAGGTGAGGAATTTTTTTGGCCAAGGTAACCTTTTTGAAAAGAGGAGATTTTGGTGCACCCTCTTTATAGGGCCCAATTTTAGTTAGCTTTTAACAGGGGGAGAAGTTTTGAACCCCTTTGAAAAAATTTTTGTTTTTGCCCTTCCCAAAGAAGAAATATTTTGGGTGTGCACATTTGGGAAAAGAAATACGTTTGGTGCACATTAAGAAGAAATATTTTTGGGTTTTGCCCTTGAAAGAAATATGTTTGGGGCACACTTCCCAAAGAAGAAATATTTTTGGGTGTCCACACCCCAAAAGAAATATGTTTGTGTGCACACTTCCCAAAGAAGAAATATTTTTGGGTGTGCACACTTGCCAAGAAAAAATATTTTTGGTGTACACTTCCCAAGAAGAAATATGTTTGGTGTGCACACTTCCCAAAAAAATATGTTTGTGTGCACCCTTGCCAAGAAAAAATTTGTTTGGGTGAAAATTTCCTAAAATAAATATTTTTTGTTTGCCAAGAAAAAATTTGTTTGGTGTGCACACTTGCCAAAAAAAATATTTTTTGGTGTGCACACTTCCGAAGGAAAAATGTTTGGGTGCACCTTGCCAGAAAAAAATATGTTTGTGTACACTTGATAAGAAGAAATATGTTTGGGTGCACATTTCCTTGAAAGAAATATGTTTGTGTACCTTAAAAGAAGAAATTTTGTTTAGTGTGCACACTTCCAAAAGAAAATTTTTGGTTGAAACATTTGAAGAAATATGTTTGGTGTGCACACTTCCCAAAAAAATATGTTTGGTTTTACACTTCCCAAGAAGAAATTGTTTGGGGGCACATTTTCCCAAAGAAAAATATGTTTGGTGTGCACACTTGCCAAGAAGAAATATTTTTGGTGTGCACATTTAAAGAAATATTTTTGGTGACACTTGCCAAAAAAAGGGAAATATGTTTAAAAGTACATTTCCAAAGTTTTTTGGGTGTGCACACTTGCCAAAAAAAAATACGTTTGGTGTGCACATTTTCCCAAGAAAGAATTATGTAAGATATTAACTTTGGGAAAGGGTGACAATTGTTAGAACGATTATCTTAGGTCGGGGGAAGCAGTTTTATATTCATGGGATCCCAAATGAGGATAGGATTTAGTCATGGGATGACAAGTATATGACAATGTTTAGTCATTTGACATTATTTAGTGAGTGACAGTGGTCACTGTTAATAAAGTGTTCAATCATTTTTGAAGGGATACAGTCTTGGGTTAAGTGTTCACTATTTCCTTCTCCTGTTAACTAGCCACTCCCTTTGTCTCCTTACAGGATGATGAACAACAATAGTCAAGTTGTATAGGGAAATAGTGAAGAATTATTCTGTCACACCTGAGGTGAGTGTATATATGCTGTCACACAGAAGAATGGGTAAGTCTGTTTCTGACAGCCACCCAGGAGGAGTACGTAAGTTGCTTTCTCTCACTAGAGGGAAAAGTTAGACGGTTCCATGATCTCACACTGGAGGTTAAGTTAGACAGTTCCACGATCTCACACTGAGATTAAGTCAGGCAGTTCCATGATCTCACACTGGAGGTTAAGACAGGCAGTTCCATGGTCTCACACTGGAGGTTAAGTCAGGCAGTTCCATAATCTCACACTGGAGGTTAAGTAGACGGTTCCATGATCTCACTGGAGGTTAAGTCAGACAGTTCCATGATCTCACACTGGAGGTTAAGTCAGGCATTTCCCCTTGATCTCACACTGGAGGTTGGTCAAGCAGTTCCATGATCTCACACTGGAGGTTAGTCAGACAGTTCCATGATCTCCCCTGGAGGTTAAGTCAAGCAGTTCCATGATCTCACACTGGAGGTTAAATCAGACAGTTCCATGATCTCACACTGGAGGTTAAGACAGGCAGTTCCATGGTCTCACACTGGAGGTTAAGTCAGACAGTTCCATGATCTCACACTGGAGGTTAAGTTAGAGGGTTTCCCCATGATCTCACACTGGAGGTTAAGTCAGACATTTCCCCTGATCTCACACTGGAGGTTAAGTCAGGCAGTTCCATGATCTCACACTGGAGGTTAAGTCAGGCAGTTCCATGATCTCACACTGGAGGTTAAGTCAGACAGTTCCATGATCTCACACTGGAGGTTAAGTCAGACAGTTCCATGATCTCACACTGGAGGTTAAGTTAGACGGTTCCTTGATCTCACACTGGGGGTTGGTTGGGCAGTTCCATGATCTCACACTGGAGGTTAAGTTAGGCAGTTCCATGATCTCACGCTGGAGGTTAAGTCAGACAGTTCCATGATCTCACACTGGAGGTTAAGACAGGCAGTTCCATGATTTCACACTGGAGGTTAAGTCAGACAGTTCAATGATCTCACACTGGAGGTTAAGTCAGACAGTTCCATGATCTCACATTGGAGGTTAAGTCAGGCAGTTCCATGATCTCACACTGGAGGTTAAGTCAGTCAGTTCCATGATCTCACACTGGAGGTAAGTCAGACAGTTCCATGATCTCACATTGGAGTTAAGTCAGTCAGTTCCATGATCTCACACTGGAGGTTAAGTCAGACAGTTCCATGATCCCCAACTGGAGGTTAAGTCAGGCATTTCCATGATCTCACATTGGAGGTTAAGTCAGGCAGTTCCATGATCTCACATTGGAGGTTAAGTCAGTCAGTTCCATGATCCACACTGGAGGTTAAGTTAGGGTTCCATGATCTCACACTGGAGGTTAAGTCAAGCAGTTCCATGATCTCACGCTGGAGGTTAAGTCAGACAGTTCCATGATCTCACACTGGAGGTTAAGACAGGCAGTTCCATGATCTCACACTGGAGGTTAAGTCAGACAGTTCCATGATCTCACATTGGAGGTTAAGTCAGGCAGTTCCATGATCTCACATTGGAGGTTAAGTCAGTCAGTTCCATGATCTCACACTGGAGGTTAAGTCAGACAGTTCCATGATCTCACACTGGAGGTTAAGTCAGGCAGTTCCATGATCTCACATTAGAGGTTAAGACAGACAGTTCCATGATCTCACACTGGAGGTTAAGACAGGCAGTTCCATGATCTCACACTGGAGGTTAAGTCAGACAGTTACATGATCTCACGCTGGAGGTTAAGTCAGACAGTTCCATGATCTCACACTGGAGGTTAAGTCAGGCAGTTCCATGATCTCACACTGGAGGTTAAGTCAGACAGTTCCATGATCTCACACTGGAGGTTAAGACAGGCAGTTCCATGATCTCACACTGGGGGTTAAGTCAGACAGTTCCATGATCTCACACTGGAGGTTAAGTCAGGCAGTTCCATGATCTCACATTGGAGGTTAAGTCAGGCAGTTCCATGATCTCACATTGGAGGTTAAGTCAGTCAGTTCCATGATCTCACACTGGAGGTTAAGACAGACAGTTCCATGATCTCACACTGGAGGTTAAGTCAGGCATTTCCATGATATCACATTGGAGGTTAAGTCAGGCAGTTCCATGATCTCCATTGGAGGTTAAGTCAGTCAGTTCCATGATCTCACACTGGAGGTTAAGCCAGACAGTTCCATGATCTCACACTGGAGGTTAAGTCAGGCAGTTCTATGATCTCACATTGTAGGTTAAGTCAGACAGTTCCATGATCTCACACTGGAGGTTAAGTCAGGCAGTTCCATGATCTCACATTGGAAGTTAAGTCAGGCAGTTCCATGATCTCATTGGAGGTTAAGTCAGTCAGTTCCATGATCTCACATTGGAGGTTAAGTCAGTCAGTTCCATGATCTCACACTGGAGGTTAAGACAGACAGTTCCATGATCTCACACTGGAGGTTAAGTCAGGCATTTCCATGATCTCACATGGAGGTTAAGTCAGGCAGTTCCATGATCTCACATTAGAGGTTAAAACAGGCAGTTCCATGATCTCACACTGGAGGTTAAGTCAGAAAGTTCCATGATCTCACACTGGAGGTTAAGACAGGCAGTTCCATGATCTCACACTGGAGGTTAAGTCAGACAGTTCCATGATCTCACACTGGAGGTTAAGTCAGGCAGTTCCATGATCTCACATTGGAGGTTAAGTCAGGCAGTTCCATGATCTCACATTGAGGTTAAGTCAGTCATTACATGATCTCACACTGGAGGTTAGACAGACAGTTCCATGATCTCACACTGGGGGTTAAGTCAGGCATTTCCATGATCTCACATTGGAGGTTAAGTCAGCCCAGTTCCATGATCTCACACTGGAGGTTAAGTCAGTCAGTTCCATGATCTCACACTGGAGGTCAAGTCAGACAGATCCATTATCTCACCCTGCAGGTCAAGTCAGACAGATCCATTATCTCACACTGAGGCTGAGTCTAACACGCATGCACTCAGGAGAGCGAGTCAGTCAGTTCCTTCCTGTCGGAATAAAGGGTAAATCAGAAATTCCTGGCTGTCACTTGGAAGGATAATCAGACAGTTCCTGGTTGTTACTCAGGTTAGTCAAATAGCTCTTTCCTGTCATTTAGAAGGGTAAGTCAGCAAGTTAACAGTTGTCACTCGGAAGGTAAATCGACTGTATGTCATTGTCATTTAAAAGTCAGACAGTTCAGGGGTCATACAGCAGGGTAATATAAAGTTATATGCACTGATGGATCTAAGCAGGAGTCTACTGCCAAGTCTACATCTGCTCTTGTTGTCACCTCCTTAGTAAAAACGAGAGGAACTATGTTGAGTTAGGCATAAAAATTAACAACTGTTCTTCTAAACTGCAAATGAGATTTTTGCCATCCTAATGGCGCTAAAGTTAACTTTTGACACTGAGCTTGACCCTATGATTACTGCTGTTTTTATGTCATTTAAATAAGGCTCTTGACTCACATGACTCTAATAACATGCTCATTGAGAAGCCAGATATAGATACTCAAAATCGGAAAAAAAAATTAATGTACAATTTTATGGTTCCATCAAACATTGGATCACGCCTTCATGATAAAGTTAATAAGTTAGTCAAAAAGTACCATGAAGGAAAAGGTAGAATATAACTTTGGTATCTGTGCCCAGCATTAGGAATATTAGTGAACGAGAAGTAAATAATGAAAATGAATGTTATAGGAATGCAGTTAGAAGCATCTCACTATAATAACATGAACGTAGATAAGTACGTTTATGGAGCAACTTGCAATATGAACAGACTAATTGATGTTGTCGTGGCCAGGCTTGGCGGTTACCAAGTACTTTGGGAGCTTAGCAGACACACAGCTGGAGATCAAACCAAATGGAATTTATGCGGGCCCGCCCTATGGTCACTATCTTGAATACCATGTGTTTAAATTTTCCTCTTATTGAGGAATATAGAGATAGATAGTTTAATAACCAATGGAATATGTCAAGATATGTAATTAATGAAAAGATACCAGACAAATTCAGTAGATTTCCCAAGTTTGCTTGCAATAGATAAGTCAACAGCTGTATACAAATCCGAATGAACAATCTCTTGAGACCCTTGAGCAATATTTGGGAATCTTTATTCTAGAAATGAGGTGCGCAATAAACTAGCAGATTCGATGGCAAGGTGCACAGTTTCTTGCTGTCACTTAGGATAGTAAATTAGACAGTTCCTGGTTGTCACTTACGACAGTAAGTTAGATAGTTCCAGGGTGTCGCTTAGGATAGTAAATTGAGACGTTCATTGCTGTCTCTCATAATAGAAGGTTAGTTCTAGAATATCACTCAGGCTAATGAGTTACACAGTTCCTTGTTGTCACTCAGGAGAGTAAGTTAGTTCCAGGCTGTCACTCTGGAAGGCAAGTCAGACAGTTTCATGCTGTATCTCTGGAGGGTAAGTCAGACAGTTCCAGGCTGTCACTCTGAAGAGTAAGTTAGACAGTTCCAGGCTGTAACTCTGGAGGGTAAGTCAGACAGTTCCAGGTTGTCACTCTGAAGAGTAAGTTAGACAGTTCCAGGCTGTAACTCTGGAGGGTAAGTCAGACAGTTCCAGGCTGTCACTCTGAAGAGTAAGTTAGACAGTTCCAGGCTGTAACTCTGGAGGGTAAGTCAGACAGTTCCAGGTTGTCACTCTGAAGGGTAAGTCAGACAGTTCCAGGCTGTAACTCTGGAGGGTAAGTCAGACAGTTCCAGGCTGTAACTCTAGAGGGTGATCAGACAGTTCCAGGCTGTAACTCTAGAGGGTAAGTCAGACAGTTCAGGCTGTAACTCTGAAGGGTAAGTTAGACAGTTCCAGGCTGTCACTCTGAAGGGTAAGTTAGACAGTTCCAGGCTGAAACTCTGGAGGTAAGTCAGACAGTTCCAGGCTGTAACTCTGGAGGGTAAGTCAGACAGTTCCAGGCTGTCACTCTGAAGGGTAAGTCAGACAGTTCCAGGCTGTAACTCTGGAGGGTAAGTCAGACAGTTCCAGGCTGTCACTCTGAAGGGTAATTTTTATTTTTTTATTAACAACATATTACAATACGTTGTATATAACATATAGAAGTATATAATATACAAAATCTAAACTCCAAAATACCCATTTATTCTATCCATGCTCTTGGCGTTTCACAAATACCTCACGTGCACTATAAATTAAAAAAAATAACCTGCAACACGAGTCCCATCAATAACTATATATTTTACCAACCCCATTAGCCCCACTGGCCTGCACATATAACCTTTTTTTTTTTTTTTTTTTTATGGATCCAGAATGAAAAACATCGAAAACACTTAACTATAGAAACAGCAAAATTTGAACTATGGTGCTCTCTAATGGACATAGAAAAAACATATAAAAGGGAAAAAAACCTATAGTGTGTAGACAAAAACACTATGAAACCCTAAACCAATAAGTACCCCAAAAACTTCAATATTCCCAAATGAAGCCTCCGACACAAATAACATTTAATACCGACAAAACACATATACAATATATCTAAGGCACAAATAAACACCAACATAAATAGCACATAACCCCAAATGATACATTTTTTTTTTTTTAAAAAAGTCCGTCTCACAAAAAAAAAGATCCAAGCATTCCAAATGAAAGTAACAAAACAAAACAGTGATTATGGATCCTATAAGATCTCAAAGCAATTTACACATAGTACAACAAACATATAAAGATCCTATCCAATATGTATACACAAAAAAATATACCTAACTGAAACAAAACATAGAAACCCCAAAAAGGGTTTTTGGGAAAACACAATAAACCCTAAACCTACAACAAAAACCCCTTTGATAATGTGACCCAACAATAATAATGATCCTAGGCACACACACATTGCGTGCAAGTCATATAAACTTCAGAAAAAGGAAACCCGTGGCCTGGTACCAACACCTCCAGTGATAAAGTCATCGGATCACTCCCATCCAGTGTCTATACATACATAGAAAAAAAGAACTGCAGTACATCTTCTCATATTAAAATACGAAGAATATTGCCAGATAACAAGCCATAAAAGGGAATAATAATAATAAAAAACTTTAACCTCTTTGAAAAGAAAACCCAAAAAGGGGAAAAAACAATATAAAAACACTTAGGGCACACACCTGGCCCGCAAGTAAGGCAAACCTTTTTGGAAAAAAAACCCTAAAACCCCAAAAAGTACAAAATATAACCACCCAAAACCTACCCATCCCCGGTCCGAGTCACCAAACATACCACAAAATACTCATCCAAAAAAAGAAAACCCCTACCCCTTTCCCCAAGGGAAAAAGGGTGAGTGGATGAGGGGGAAAAAAAACCCGACAAACCACCCCTCCCCCTACCCCATACATAAACCCCACGAAACAACTACACACCTAACCCTTCAAACCCCCACACCAGAGCCCAAACCCCTTCCTGAAAAAACCCCAGAAACCATTGCTCAGAGTTAACCAGCAACGACCCCATCGACAATTGCCTATAACCCTCAGAAAAATCTATCCACACCCTCCCATACAACTCCTGGTTCCTACACTTAGTCCTATAAAATCTCGCTGCCAAAGCCCTAATCCTAACATCGCTCCGAACCTCCCTCATACTCCACAGAACATAAATATAATCCAATCAAATACATCACCCACGCCTCACATCCTCTGGGCACCCCACAACATTCAGATTTAAACATCTTAACATAGATAAACCCCCACACCCCGGATGATCCCTAAAACCATTCCCTCACCCCCCCAAGACCCCACAAAAATATACAACATGGAAAGCCATATCCCATAACCCACAGCGCTGACAAAACCCCATCGCCCAATAGTCCCATCACGAAAAGCTGAGCCCTAGACGCCATTTTACCATGTAAAAAGCGAAAACCAATCTCACGTCCTTAGGAGGCAACTTAATGCTTAAACCAAAACCACGTTACATTCCAATCATAACACGGATAAACCCCCATACCTAAAACCTCCTTTTCTCGCCTTCCCACCTTATCTAACCTCCCTACCTTCACCTTCCAGGTTGGAACCACCAAAGATACCTTAAAATTGCCTCACAAAACAACAAATTCCTCCCTTCCACCATCTGCGAACCTCACTCATTACCTCCCCACTCTCACCCTCGAATCCCACCTCGTGCTCAGGATTCCTGCCTAACATATATGCCCATCAAACGTTTTGCAGGGGGTATCAAACCTAGCCCTCCCTTCGCTACCTTAGTCATTACCACATCCCTCCCTAACCAATGCCTCCCAACCCCATATAAACCTTAATACCCGACTTTGCAATCTTAAAAAATCGTCCTCCCCAAAGGGGATCCGCAGCTACATACCACAACTACTGTATACTAAGGAATTAACAACAAACCCTCTGTGAAGTGACCTCTCCAGCTGCCACCCCCCATCCTACCCAGAGCGGCATTAACCACTGCCGAGGAATTCACCTCCCCCGCAACACTCGCCTGATTACAAACACACACCACATATCCTTAACCTATCCACTATTGGCCACCCAAAACCCTGACCAACGCTCCCCCCACCCATTCCCCAACCTCCAATAATTTCGATTTTACCCCATTCACCGCATACCAGTGGCCAAACCAAAACCTCAATTATCCTATTTACTTACCTAACCTCCATTGTCTTTCTAAAATAGTGGTGTCGTCACATAACCTATAATACCCGTTTCTGCCACCCCATGATTACTCCCCTTCCCCCACCCCTTCTGGCACCAACCTGAAAAAGGTTCCTGTAAACATAAACAGGAGCTGCGACAAGGGCACCCTGCCGCAGCCCCCGCAACGCACCTCGGTCCCCAACCTCCCATTCACCTGTACCCCCAAACGTGCATGCTCATACAAAGTGCGGACCCAACCCACGACCTCCGCCCCAAACCCCCGCTGTAAAAGCACTGCTTGCAACATATCCATATCAACACTATCATATGCCTTTTCCCAGTCAAGCCCCAAAAATTCCCCAGCTTTTCTGCTCTCTAAAAACCTTTGATCCTCGATGACCCTCCCTCACACTTCTCCCCTGGTACCCCATACTGACCCTCCAGTAAGCTCTCCAAAACTCCTTTCATTCTATTAGCCAGAATTCGTGCAAATATCTTATAATCTGCACACAATGTGATTGGCCTATAATCCTCCCAAATGTCCCATGCACGATTTTTCAGCACTAAAACTACATTACCTATTGACATATCCCCACCCAAACTACCTTTCAATTTCATAAAATTAAACAGCCTAACTAGCATCCCTCGCAGAACCTCCCAATGAACTATAAAAAATCCCCATAAATCCCATCCAGGCCAGGGACCTTGCCCAGGGCCTGACCCTTCACTGCCTACCAAACCTCCTCCTCAGTTATAGACCCTTCCATACTCTCTCTATCTCAGCCCCTATCCTCTCAACTATACAATCTAAAATTACATCCCGGGATACCCCATCACTAACCCCTGACTCATCTTACACTCAAACCAAGCATACGCATAATAACTCATGGCTTCGTGGTACGAAGAATCTGCCCTTCCGATACCCATCGGCACTCCTCATACACGCCAGTGGAGTTTAACTTTAGAAAAAACTGGCTGAAAATTAAAGAGACCCATAAATCCTCAGTCGGTATTCCGAAGGTGTCACTAGAACCAATTTGGGAAAATGATCTCAGCAATTGGATAAAGCACCTTTAATCAAGTCCCACAGACAGTGTTACACGGGGCCCAGGTATCGCCATTGTGGCAAAAAAAAAATTCGTCAGACAGTTCAGGCTGTAACTCTGAAGGGTGTCAGACGTTCCAGGCTGTCACTCAGGGGGGTAAGTCAGACAGTTCCAGAAGACACTCAGGAGGGGCAGTCAGTAGTTCTAGGATGCCCTCAGGAGGGTCAATCAGATAGTTCTGGGATTACAGTCAAAGGGGCAATCAGATAGTTCTAGGATGTCACTCAGGAAGGGCAATCAGACAGTTCTAGGATGACACTCAGGAGGGTCAATCAGATAGTTCCAGGATGACCTCAGGAGGGGCAATCAGATAGTTCTAGGATGTCACTCAAAGAAGTTAATTTAGCTCATATTTCTCTGAAAATCTTATCTTTCAGTACCAAACTTTCTCTTGTACCATGTACACTCTTGCCTTCCCTCTTGACCATGTCACTCTTGCCTTCCCCCTTGTACCATTACACTCTTGCCTTCCCTCTTGTCCATGTCACTCTTGCCTTCCCTCTTGTACCATTACCTCTTGCCTTCCCCCTTGTACCATGTACCTCTTGCCTACCCTCTTGTACCATGTACCTCTTGCCCTTTCCCCCTTTTTCTTCAATCTTGTACCATGTACACTCTTGCATTCCCCCTTTTCCATGTCCTCTTCCCCTTTCCCCCTTGTACCATGTCATCCTTCCTTTCCCCCTTTTCCATGTCCTCTTGCCCTTTAATCTTGTCAAGTCCTCCTGCCTTTACACCCTGCCTCCCCCCTCTTTTCCATGTCACTAATGCATCCCCCTTTTTGTTACTCCTTTTTCCCCTATACCATGACGCCTGCCTTCCCATTTGTACCATGTCCATCCTGCCCCCCTTGCCCTCCTCTTGCCTTCCCATTTGTACCATGTAAACTCCTACCTTTCCATTTGTCCATGTCCTCCTGCCTTCCCACTTGTCCATGTTCACACCTGCCTTCCCACTTTATTGTCATCCCCTTCCCTTGTACCATGTCCTCCCTTCCCCCTTGTACCATGTGCCTCCTGCCTTCCTATTTGACCATTAAAAACCTGCCTTCCTACGCCCGAAAACCCCCTGCCTTCCCCCTTTTTCAATGTCCTCCTGCCTTCCCCCTTGGCCTGTACCCCCTGCCCTCCATTTTCCATGTTCCCGCCTTCCCGGCAATGTCCAAACCCCTTCCCTTGTTATCCTCCTGCCGTCCCCTTGTACCATGTACCCCCTGCCTTCCCCTTGTTCATGTCCTCCCCCAAAACCCCCTTTTTCCTTACCTCTGTCCCACACAATGTCCCTTTCCTTCCCTTGAACATATACACTCCTGCCCTCCCTTGTACCATGTACCCCTGCCTTCCCCCCTTTTATCATCTACCTCCTGCCTTCCCACTTGGCCATGTACACTCCTGCCTTCCATTGGGCCTTTTACCCCCTTCCCTCTTGGACTGTACACCTCTGCCTTTCCCCTTGTATGTCCTCCTGCCCCAGGCCATGTCCCTCCTGCTTTCCATTTTCCATGACCCTCCTGCCTTCCCCCTTTTCCATGTACTCCTGCCTTCCCCTTTGGTCAACCTGCCTTCCCCTTCCCTTCCCAAACCTGCTTTTCCCCGGACATGTCCCTCCTTTCTCACTTGTCCGCCTCCTGCCCTTTCCCCTTTCCTATCCACCTGCCTTCCACTTGCCATGTCCTACTTGTCAAAACCCCCTGCCTTCCACTTTTAAAAGTACTCCTGCCTTCCCCCTTGGTCCCTGTCCTCCTGCCGTCCCCCTTGACCATGTCCTCCTGCCCCCTTGACAATGTCCCAAACCTTCCCTTTCCCACTTGAACAATTCCTCCTGGTCCCCCTTGGCCCCCTGTCCTCCTGCCTTCCACTTGTATCATGTACCTCCTACCTCCCCCTTTCCATGTCCTCCCGGTCCCCCTTGTACATTTTCCATGTCCACTTCTGCCCCCAATTGTCCATGTCCTCCTGTCTTCCCTTGACCATGCCTCCTGCCTTCCACTTGTCCGTCCTCCCGCCTTCCCACCTGTTCCTCCTGTTTTCCACTTTTTTCCCTGTACCCCTGCCTTCCCCTTGTACCATTCTACTCCTGTCTTCCCTTGTACCATGTCCTCCTGCCTTCCCTTGTACCATCTGCCTCCCGCTTTCCACTTGTCATGTCCTCCTGCCTTCCCTTGTTATTGCCTCCCGCCCCCCCCCTTGTCCTGTTCACTCCCGTTTTACTTTTCCATGTACACTCCTGCCTTCCCAGACCATGTCTCTCCTGTCTTCCCCCCTTCCCTGTCCTCCTGCCTTCCCGCCTGTGCACTCCTGCTTTCCCCCCTTGTCCATGTCTCTCCTGCCTTCCCATTGCCAGGTCCACCTGCCTTCCCTTTTACCATGTCCAATCCTGCTTTACCATTTTGACATGTCCCTCCTGCCTTCTCACTTGTCCATGCCTCCCGCCTTCCTACTTGTCCATATCCCACCTGCCTTCCCCTTTTCCTGTCCCTTCACCTTCCACTTGGGCCCCGTCCCCCCTGTTTCCCTTGTACCATGTCTCTCCTGCCTTCCCCCTTTTCCAGGTCCCACCTGCCTTCCCTTGTCCATGTCCAATCCCGCTTTCCCATTTTGACATGTCCACTCCTGCCCTTCTCACTTGTACCATGTCCTCCTGCCTTCCCATTGTACCATATCCCCCACCTGCCTTCCCTTGTACCATTCCCCTTCTCCTTCCACTTGTACCATGTCCCCTTCTGCCTTCCCAGTTGTCCATGTCCCTCCTGTTTTCCCCCTTTTCCATGCCTCCTGCCTTCCACTTGTAAATGACCTCCTGCCTTCCCTCTTGTACCATGTACAAAACTGTATTCCCTCTTTAACCATTCCTCTTGCCTTCCCTCTTGTACTTTAATCTCCTCCAAACTTGTCCATGTAAACTCCCGAAATTCCCCCTTGGCAATGTACCTCCTGTCTTCCCCCTTGCAATGTACCCCCCCTTTCCCCCTTGTCCATGTACACACCCGTATTCCTGAACCCTGAACACTCCCGAAATTCCCCCTTGCTATGTAACTCCTGCCTTCCCTCTTGTACCATGTACAAACCTGGGTATGTCCCACCCTCCTTTCCCTCTTGTCCATATACTCCCCTCCCTTTCCCCTTTTACCGGGTTTTTATTGTTCCCTTTTCCACTTGACCCAAAACCCCTTTTGCCTTCTTTCTTAGGGGCCCCCCCTTTTGCCCCCCCTTCTTGTCCCAAATGTACACTCTTGTCTTCCTTGTTGTACCATGTCATTTTTGCCCCCCCTCTTGTTCCATGTTTTTTCTTCCCTGTTGCCCCATGTCCCTCATCCCTTTTCCCTTGTTTTGCCATGACACTTTTCCCTTTCCCCCTCTGGTACTATGTCCCTATTGTTCTTTTGTACCATTTTACCTTTTTTCTTCCGTATTGTACTTTTCCCCCATCTTTTCCCTCTTGTCCATGTCCCCATTTTTTCCCCACTTGTACCATGCACTATCCTTTTCTTTTTGTTCCATGCACTCTCTTTTTCCCCTTTTTGTCTATTTTCCCCCTCTTTTTTTCCCCTTTTTGTCCATGTACACCATTTTTTTCCCCTTGGGTCCATGTACACTATCCTTTTCTCTCTTGCCATTACACTAGTTTCTTCCTGCTTGACCATGTCCCCATCTTTTCCCTTTTTTCCCCTTTTACCCATCTGCCCCCTTAACCATGTACACCATCTTCTTCCCTCTTGTCCCAGGGCCCCAAAATCTTCTTCCCATTTGTTCAATGTCCCATCTTTTTCCCCCTCTTGTACCAAAATAAAATCTTTTTCCCCTTTCCATGTACCCATCTTCTTCCCCACCTCAATTACTGGGAACCTTGACTTTTTAAAACCTGTCCCCCCAAAAAGCGGGCGGGAGATATATTAATATACACGGGGAAAATTCCCGGGATTAGTCCCAAATTTTTGGGGAAAAAATCCCCCACAAAAAAAAAGACTCGGCGGCGATGAACATCCCCCAATAAAAAACAGGGGGCCACTAGCCCTTGGGGGACAACACAATGTGTCGGGGCCCAAGATTGTTCAACTGCCTCCCCTACATCGGGGGGATTACCAACAAACCCCCCGGGTGTCTTCAAGCAGGCACTGGACGGGGGGCCCCAAAACCCGGGGGCCCCGACCAGCCAGGTTTTGGTTCGTACGTTGGACTGCGTGCGGGCCCGCAGTAACAGCCTGGTTGATCGGCTCTGGGCCCAAAAAGAGGGCCCGGTCACAGACCGGGCCGCAGGGGGGGGACCCCGGAATTCTCTCCAATAAACTCCAGGTATATACCATCTGCTTCCCTCTTGTACCATGTGCACCATCATCTTCCTACTTGTACCATGTACTCCATCTGATTCCCCCCATTACCATGACACCATCTTCTTCCCTCTTGTCCTATGTACACCATCTTCTTCCCACTTGTTCCATGTACACTATCCTCTTCCCCCCTTTTTCCATGTTTCCATCTTCTTCCCCCCTTTTCCAATGTACACCATCTTCCCACTTGTTCCATGTACACTATCCTCTTCCCTCTTTTTTACCATGTACACCATTTTTTCCCCATTGTATCATGTACACCATCTTCTTCCATCTTGTCCCATGTACACCATCTTCTTTTCCCCCTTGTCCCATGTACACCATCTTCTTCCCCCTTTTTACCATGTACACCATCTTTTTTCCCTATTGTACCATATACACCAACTTCTTCCACTTTGCACCAATCACTATCTGCTTCCCTTGTCCATGTACACTATCTTCTTCCCACTTGTCCCATGACACCATTTTCCCAATTATTCCATGTACACCATCTTTTCCCTCTTGTACCACAAAAAATCTTTTTTCCCCTTGTCCTATGTAAACCCTCTTCTTTCTCTTGTTCATGTACACTATCTTCTTCCCATTTTCCCATGTACACCATCTTCTTACTTGTTCCATGTCACCATCTTTTCCCTCTTGTACCATGTAAACCCCTTTTCCCCCCTTGTAACATGTAATTTATCTTCTTCCCACTTGTTCCATGTACACCATCTTTTTTCCCCCTTGTACCATGTAATCTTTTTTTTTTTCCCCCTTGTACCATGTACAATTCCCCCTTTTTCCCTTTTACCATGAACACCCTTTTTCCCTTCCCCCTTGTCCCCTGTACACCTTTTTCCTTTTTTGTCCCCTGTACACCATCTCCTTCCCTCTTGTACCATTCACCATCTTCTTCCCCCTTTTCCCATGTACACCCCCCTTCTTTTCCCCCTTGTTCCGGGGGTATCTTCTTCCCTTTTTGTACCTGTAAACCCTCTTCTTTCCTATTGTACCATATACACCATCTTTTTTTTTTTGCCCATTCATATCTGCTTCCCCCCTTTACCTTCACCATCTTCCTATTTGTCCCATGTACACCATCTTCTTCCCCTTGTTCCATGTAAACCCTCTTATTCCCACTTGTCCCATGTACACCATCTTCTTCCCACTTCTTCAATGTACACCATCTTTTTCCCCTTTTTACTATGTACACCATCTTTTTTCCCCACTTGTCCCATGTACACCATCTTTTTCCCCCCTTGTTCCATGTACACCATCTTTTTCCCCCCTTGACCATGAACACAATTGTCTTCCTACTTGTTCCCATTTTAATCCTCCACTCATTCTTTCTAGCCCCAAGACCCCCTTTAGTACCATGTACCCCCTTTTTTAATTTTATGTACCCATTTGATACCATGTGCCCCCCATAGTACCAGGTACTCCTTTTGGGACCATGTACTCCTTTTCCCGGGACCATGTCCCCCCATGGGCCCCCGGGATCGTTATAGTACTATTTACTCCATTTCGTACCATGTACCCTTATGGGACCAGATCTCCTTTACTAATAGGTGCCCGTTTAGTATCGGGGACCCCCCTTTTCCCCCAAAAGTACTTTTCGCTTTTTACAATTGGTATGTACTCCATTCCCCCTTTCCCCTTTTTTAATACTCACTTTTTTATTTTTTTCCCCCCTTTATTGTGCCTCTTTCCTTCACCAAACCCCCCGATTCCTTTTTTCCCCTTTTTTAAGATCCTCCTGATTCTTTTTTTTTACTCAAAAGGCCCCCCCGATTCCTTTCCCTCACTCAAGATCCTTTTCCCCCTTCCTTTCCCCTTTTTTCAAGGTCCTAATGATTCCTTTACTTCACTCAAGGTCCTCCTGATTCCTTTCCTTCACTAAAGATCCTCCTGATTCCTTTCCCCCCACTCAAGATCCTTTTTTATTCCTTTTTGTTCACTCAAAATCCTCCTGATTCTTTTTTCCCTTTTCCCCAAAGTCCCCCCGGGGTTCGTTTCCTTCCAAGATCCTCCTGATTCTTTTCCCCCTTTCCCCCAAAGTCCTCCCGATTCCTTTCCCTCACTAAGATCCTCCTTTATTCCTTTCCTTCACTAAGATCCCCCCGATTCCTTTCCCCCCTCAAGATCATCCTGATTTCTTTTTTACTCAAAAAGGGGGCCCCTTATTCCCCCTTTTTTTACCAACGTCCTCCTGATTCCTTTCCTTCCTCAAGGTTTCCCCAAATTTTTTTATTCAATCAAGATCCTCCTGATTCGTTTCCTTCATTCACGATCCTCCCGATTCCTTTCCATCACTCAAGGTCTTCCTGATTCCTTTAATTCCTCAAGATCCTCCTGATTGTTTCCTTCTCCCCAAAAACCTCCCCCTTCCTTTCCTTCACCAAGGTCCTCCCGATTTTTTTTCCCTTTTTTCAAGATCCTTTTCCCCCTTCCTTTCCCCCCCGCAAGATCATCCTGATTTCCTTTTTCCCCTTTTTTCAAGGTCCTACTGATTCCTTTCCTTCACTCAACGTCCTCCTGATTCCTTTTTCCCCTTTTTTCAAGGTCTTCCTTTATTCTTTTCATTCAATCAAGATCCTCCTGATTCGTTTCCTTCATTCACGATCCTCCTGATTCCTTTCCATCACTCAAGGTCTTCCGATTCCTTTAATTCCTCAAGCCCCCCGATTCGTTTCCTTCCTCAAGTCCTCCTGATTCCCCTTTCCCCCCCTCAAGGTTTCCCCCTTTTTTTTCCTTTTCCCCCAAAATCCTCCTGATTTGTTTTTCCCTTTTTTCAAGATCCTCCTGATTCCTTTTTCCCTTTTCCCCCCAAAGGGCCTCCTGATTTTTTCCTTTCACTCAAGGACCTCCCTGATTCCTTTCTTTTTTCCCAAAGGGCCCCCCGGATTCCTTTTTCCCTTTTTACAAGGGGCCTCCTGATTCCCCTTTTCCCCTTTTTTCTAGGGGGCCCTTTTTTATTCCATTCCTTCCTAAGGGGCATCCTGATTCCTTTCCCCCAAGGTCCCAATGATTCCTTTTTTTTTACTAAAAAAGGCCCCCCGGGTTTTTCCCCTAACTTAAGATCCCCCCGATTCCCCTTTCCTTTTTTTTAAGGACCTCTTGATTTTTTTTTACTAAGATCCTCCCCTTTTTTTTCCTTTTTTTTCCCCCCAAAATCCTCCTGATTCCTTTCTTTCACTAAAGGTTTTCCCCCTTCCTTTCCTTCACTCAAGATCCTCCTGATTACTTTTCTTCACTAAGATCCTCCTGATTCCTTTCTTTCTCAAGATCCTCCTGATTCCTTTCCTTCACTAAGATCCTCCTGATTCTTTCCTTCACTTTAATCCTCCTGATTCTTTCTTCACTAAGATCTCCTGATTCTTTCCTTCTCAAGATCTCCTGATTATTCCTCACTGTCTCCTGATTCTTCTTCACTAAGATCCTCCTGATTCCTTTTCACTAGTCCTCCGATTCCTTTTCCTAAGATCTGATTCCCTTCTTTACTAAGATTTCTCTTTTCTTTTCTACTCAAGTCCTTGATTTTTCACTCGTCCTCCTGATTTTTCTTCACTCAAGATCCTCCTGATTCCTTTTTTACTCAAGATCCTCCTGATTCTTTTTCATCACTCAAGATCCTCCTGATTCCTTTCCTTCACTAAGGTCCTCCTGATTCCTTTTTCTTCACTCAAGGTCCTCCTGATTCCTTTCCTTCACTAAGATCCTCCTGAGTCCTTTCCTTCACTAAGATCCTCTTGATTCCTTTCCCTTTGCCAAGATCCTCCTGATTCCTTTCCTTCACTGAAGGTTATCCTGATTCAATCATTTACTTTAAGATCCTTTCCTGATTCTTTTCCTCACTCAATATCCTCCTGATTCTTTTCTTCACTTAAGTACCTTTCCCGATTCTTTTTCTTCCTCAAGATCCTCCTGATTCTTTTCACTCAAGGTCCTCCTGATTCCTTTCCTTCACTCAAGGACCTCCTGATTCCTTTCCTTTCCTCAAGATCCTCCTGATTCCTTTCTTCACTCAAGGTCCTCCTGATTCCTTTCCTTCCTCAAGCCTCCTGATTCTTCCTCACTCAAGATCCTCCTGATTCTTTCCTTCACTGAAGATCCTCCTGATTCTTTCCTTCACTCAAGATCCTCCTGATTCTTCTTTCACCCAGGTGATGATCCATAGCCTGGTGGCAAAGCTTCCTGTCACACGGTGAGTGTCCTGTTCGATTTCATGCGATGTTAAATATTGACGGTTTCCTCCATGGTTGTCTATGTTCACTTTTCAGTGAATTTGATCTGGGTGTTAGTGGACTGTGTGGGTCCATCCTGGGACAAAACTGACCTATTTCGGGAATGCTCACAGAACAAGCGGCTCTATATAGTAGTATTCATTGATGTCAGCTATTGTCGTTTCCTTGTACTGACTTTCCTAAATAAATATTATTATTATTATTATTATATTTTATTATTATTATTATTATTAATGGGGAGGCAGAAATACGAACAACGAAAATTATGAAAAATTCCTTTCTAACAAATATCAAATCTGGCCACAAGGATTGTTTATACCATGTTTCAGTGTTTTCCTTTAAAACAGCCTAAACAGCCAATAATTAGTTTTTCTCTTTTTTAAGCTCAATCTTCATAATTACTTGGTGCTCAGATTTCAAAGCTGTTTAATCACAGTAAATTTCATTGAATTTGATAATTAGTAAAGTTCCGGTTTCTGTCTCACCCTTCCCGGGGCCTCTGATTCCTCCCTTTACTCAAGATCCTCCTGCACCCTTTCCCCTTTCCTCAAGATCCTCCTGCACCCTTTCCTTATATTCTCCATAATAAATGTTTGTTTCACTCAATTACTGCGTCACTCTAGCACTGCGTCACTCTAGCACTGCGTCACTCTAGCACTGCGTCACTCAAGCACTACGTCACTTATCTCATGTATGGTACAGGTATTTCATATGCCTGACATGGGTTGTATAGCACACTATTGCTTCACTTTATCATTATTATCCTCTATCTCCGCATAATATAAAGCCTTTCCATGATTTTTTCTTGCACTGTAAACGTGGATAATATAAGCCCCTTGTCTCTGTTCGCATGTCAATAATTTTGATTCTGAGTGTGATAGAGACCAGGTCTCCTGCCGTGCTGCGGGGCGTTGACCCCGAAACCCTCTCCAGGTAAACTCCAGATAAGCATAAGCAATTTTCCACCTTGTTACACTTAGCGTTACACAGGTATTACCACACCAAGATCTTTGTTTTTGCCAGTTCTTATCATATTTTTATCCAAATACTGTAAAATCACACTGACTTCTGTCCTTTTATTGTCAAGATTTTTTCAATAATACTGGAATTACGTTTTCCTGCAGATGTGGTTGCCGACGTAGTGATGGTCCACAACTCGTACTCTGGCGGTACGTCAGACACTCCAGAGTTGTCCTCAGCTGCATTGCCCAGGACCCGACTACCATCCTCACCGTAAACACCACAACTAACTGGGCGTATGAGATAACTCGAGACATACAGACAGGTAATGAATGATATGTTTTTTTCCGAAGCACAAATATTACTGAGAGTTCTGAATCCCTGAATATATTCTAAAATACACATGAGCCTACATACAGCTTGATGATAAATTAGACACATATGCAACACTTGGGCATCTCTAATGAGGAAATGTTTCGCCACACAGTAGTAATAATAATAATATCTTAATTTACTACTAGTACATGTACAAGGTATACAGACCATAGCTGACATCAATGACATACTAATATATAGAAGGCCGCTTGTTATGTAGAACATTTCGGGCAAATTAGGTCAGTTTTGTCCCAGGATGCGACCTGTGGGGGAATGGACCCCTCAGAGTTAATGGACTGTAAATTATGCTACTTAGCTTGTTGATGCATCCAGGACGCCCCATCCATCTCAGATGTCGTTAGTTGATGCAGACGGTCACATCCCCTGGGCTGTATGGGTGAATAAATGCACACATGAGTATTATATATTGCCCTAAGGAGTGTATGCATATCGTCAGTCATTAAAAAAGACTGAGATGTAACTCACGTGTTTGGACTTAAAAGTCCACGCATAACCGCCGTCAATAGATAAATTTTGATGCTCCTGCCTAACAAGAACTGCACAGTCCCCTGTCTGGCAAGAACATAAAAACATACCTTGCTTGTTGTAACGTGAGCGATGGTGTTGACTCCACCATATACGGCGGAAATGCTGTCTTGATTGAAGAACGTTGCTGAAGAGTCACCGCCTTGTTAGACGAAGCAAACTCATGACTGTCTCTTTACGTTCAACAAATTTCAGTCTTTTTGCAGTAGTAAGAAGCTGCGCGCACTTCTGAATATACCGCGATTTTATTAAGTTATTATCCGATTTCCCGACGTTAGTGGAGATTGAATAGAAGATCGAAGACGCACGACGAAGGTTAGGTTAAATCCTCGGGCCGCATCTCCCTTCCCTTTCGTTGCTGAGTTCAATCTGCCGACCTCCTGCGCCCCTGATTCCGCCCTCTCCTTGTTTCGCTGACCTCAGCTCAATTTCAACACCTGCAAAACACTGCAACAATTTTCAATTCAAATGCTTGAGTTCTCTAAATATTTCGATCACTGAAGCACATGATTATAATATCAAGTGTAGAAACTGATACAACAGTTTTCTTTAACTTTCCTGCTATGACAAAGAGTCCCATTTATATCAAATGTCTATTAACTCATATACCCTCGTTGCTACACTGCTCAGACAGACGTGACGTACTGCTTGGGTCCGTTACCAGTTAAGTTTGTTGATCAGGAAGCCAGACACGCCTTCTGGCCCTTTCTAAGGGCGGAAAGGGCTGGGCCCTTGAAAAGGGCTGATTCCACCCCCCCTTTCTTTTGGAGAATTTTCTCCACACGACCCACACCAGTCGACTAACACCCAGGTACAAATTTTACTGATGGGTGAACATAGACAACCGGTGTAAGGAAACACGTCCAATATTTTAACCCCTAAGCCGGGAATCGAACCCGGACCCTCACCGTGTGAAGCGAGAGCTTTTGCCACCAGTGGCTTCATCAGTCCATACAAAGGAGAATGGTGAAGAACAGGAGGAGTTTGAGGTAATCAGTCCCTCAGCCTTGAGTCTATTGTATCTACTTTATCAACTTGTCAGTTCTCTGAACCATTCATCTACATACAACTTAATGTGAACATGGACGAGCGCACACAGCTAGACGTGTGGGTGTCGCTGAGTCAGCCGGGAAAGTTAGCCTCGTGTTTGGTATGTCTGTGTCTACTCAGTGCATGGAGAAGCAATAGTGGTGTCAACACTTTAGTCAGGTCAAATATAAAAATCTTCATTCATATCATGTATGTATGTGTGGAAATGTGTGTATATATAGAGGCATTTGCGTGTATACATGTATGTTCATGTATGTGTGCTGCGTTTGTATGCACATAGGAATGCACAGTTTGTTTACATGCATGAGTGGATGTGTATGTGTATGCATATGTGTAGACAGCCTGACTGTCTGCATAGACAGCCCATGCTGTCTGCCAGCTGAGTTCATATTTCGTGCCATGCTAGTTTCCATAGTATTCCGCCAGAGGGCAAGCCTGGTAGGCGTACCCACGTCTACCAGACCCGCCCTGGCCCACTCTCACTTGGCGCCCAAACTTCACTCAGTCAATAGGCCTACTCCTCTCCCTCTCGCAAGGGGCATGGCCCACCTGGGCCATGGCCACAGACACGCAGCCTGTTACCCGCACCTTTATTACAAATAAAGTAAGAAGCCTCCGAAGCCTTATCATTTCAACCACGCCTCCAAGAAACGCCAAACAGCATACATCGTTATAAATGGTGACAGCGGTGCCTCCCGTGTGCCCGCGAGGGGAGGAAGAGGAATGAAGTTTGTCTACCACTTCATCAGTCTCTACAAGAAGCATCCGTCTCTCAACGAGTTATCCTGATGTCGTGTCTGCAAATCTCAGCATCCAGACACAGGTACATGCAGGATTCAGGCCGAAATTTGTCTAATTCTCCGAGAAATGGCGTCACTGACTTCACGCCACAGCGTCCCATGCTGTTTCTCAGTCACGTGCTCAGCCTTGCCAGCATGTTCTGCTGTTGTTGTTCAGCTCAGCACAACTATTTCAGCACTTCAGAGGTGAGTTTGTGGTGATTTCCAAGTGTGAGCGTGTCTCGTGTATTGTGGGTGAGGGAGGTAGGCGCGCGACCCTGTCTCTCACCATACACGCTCGCCCTAGTGTACGCCGCCACACACCACTCACTGCCCACTCCCTCTATGCTGTTTCCTGTGAATTTCCTTGTGAATTCTTGCCAGAACTGTGTATCCGAGTGTCGAGGCCACTCGAAGCCACGTGTGACCACGTGTGGGTCTGCGCCTACATCAACCCATGACGTCACCACCATGCTGCTGACGTCACGATGCTGCCGACTCCACGACGTCACTCCACTGATGTCACTTCGCGATGTCACCCCATGACATCCATCATCATGTCACTCCAGAACGTCACCTCGCGACGTCACCCACGATGTTGCCTGACGTTCCTCGCGACGTCTGCTGACATCACTCGCGATGTCACGCCTTACATCACCCATATGATGTCCCGAGTGCTGTAGTTTCACCGTGTGCATTTTATTTTCATTATTTGTCGAGAAGTTTGAGAGAAGATATAAGTCGAGTGTTCATTAATTCCTCTCAGTCAGTGTTCTCACATGTTCGAGTATTACTTAGTGACGATTTGTATACAGAAAACCGTCATTTGCTAGTAAGCCATGTTGTACCACATGTGTAGTATGAGTGCAGTTTCTCGTGTGTCCTATGTAGCACCTGTGTGTTACTTTGTCACCCAGTGTGTGACCGCGCCCGCGCTTGACAGCTGACATTTGTCAGTCCAGGCGTCAGTTACGAGCGTTCGAGCGCCTTGTACAGAAAGCTCTTATTGTTCGCCGCTCGTAGATGCCTTTGCTGAATCGTACCCGCGACGATTCTCCCATCGAGACCGTTCCACTTCACCTCCAAGACCGTCAGTCCAGTTATTGCAGATGACCAGTCTGGGGACGCTTACACTGCCCTCTGCTGTAACTCTACTGTCGAGAGATGTCACTCGTCCAGCCGCAGTTAAGCCTGTTGGCAGGCGACTGTCAGCCTCGTGTCACAGCTTCAGTGAGCAGCCTGCACAAAGATGATGTCACTTTGACTGCTAGCCCACTCACTGCAGTAAGGTGTATGCTGTTACGACCTCCAGATGTTTCGCCGAGTCGTCCCTGTCACGACTCACTCTACACTCGCCAGCAGCGACACCTCCAGCGACAGTATCAGTCGAGGAATGTCCTCCTGAGTCGCTTGCCAGTCCTGTCCTGTTGCGACTACTGACACGCCTCACTCGAGGGCACCAGCAGTTGTGCCCCAGGTTGAGTGAACCCTGCAGCGACTACTACGATGTCTGCTTCACATTCCAGAGGAGACCGTACCCTGTTACGTCGCAGCTCAGCCGAAGCTGTCTCCGTATTGCAGTATGTGTCCAGACGCAGGAAGGCACGCAGTGCTGCATCGACGCTCACTGCCTTAGACCACGAAGCACACCGTTTTTTCTTCCTCTCTGGAGGAAGTTTTTTCTATGTCCATATGTTTATGTATATATGTTTTTATTTCGTGTTCTGTGACCTGTTCTTGCGAGAGAGAGACCCGAGTTTTTTTTAATGCCAGTCATGGTCGGGTCGACCATGGGTAGCGTGACCGAGCGATGTAGACAGCCTGACTGTCTGCATAGACAGCCCATGCTGTCTGCCAGCTGAGTTCATATTTCGTGCCATGCTAGTTTCCATAGTATTCCGCCAGAGGGCAAGCCTGGTAGGCGTACCCACGTCTACCAGACCCGCCCTGGCCCACTCTCACTTGGCGCCCAAACTTCACTCAGTCAATAGGCCTACTCCTCTCCCTCTCGCAAGGGGCATGGCCCACCTGGGCCATGGCCACAGACACGCAGCCTGTTACCCGCACCTTTATTACAAATAAAGTAAGAAGCCTCCGAAGCCTTATCATTTCAACCACGCCTCCAAGAAACGCCAAATAACACATCGTTATATATGTATGACTATATGTAAGTATATATAACTGTATTCTTGCATAAATATATTAATGCACATTTGAATGTGTGAATGTATGTGTGATATGTGTCCGTATGAATGTAATTCTGTGCGTATTTAGGCATATACATGTTTGTACAGATGCACTCTTGAGCAAATGTATACATATGAATATATAAATACATGTGCAAACGTGTACCTGATGAGCATATGTATATGTTGCCTTACATGTATGTCTGTATATGTATGTGTTGATTTATGTATATGCATGTATATTTTTGTATGTATATGTGTATAACGTGTGTATAAACATTTTAAGGTAATAACTGGATTAACTTCCTGGTGATTCCCGTAGAGTTAACTAAAAAAATACGTCATTTATTCTCCCAGTTATATCACGTAAACTAATAGACCATAGGTTAAGGCCGATCAGAAAAGGCATTCTCGAGGATTTGATCTGATTTCAAAGATTCTAAATTATATTTAAGAATTTCAATGATGTTGAAATTTGCATGTACACTGACATAACTGGTCTGGTGTCACTCTTCTCACAGGTTGCATTACCATTATTATTCTGAAGCCCATTATTTTGCTACAGAATGTAAATAATTTTCACTATTTAATAAACTTGGCAAATTGTGATTTATGGAGCCCGATAACAAAGTATACATTAAGTTTAGGAAAGTTCAGGAGTGCTGAAACCTTGAAGGTGACCATCAGAGGCAAGTACAGGAGTGCTGAAACCTTGAAGGTGACCATCAGAGGCAAGTTCAAGAGTGCTGAAACCTTGAAGGTGACTATCAGAGGCAAGTTCAGGAGTGCTGAAACCTTGAAGGTGACCATCAGAGGCAAGTTCAGGAGTGCTGAAAGATTATAGATTATACCTCTAGCACCTCCCTCAGTCACTTCTACCTCGATCTCTTGCTACCCTCTATCCCTGCACTATCTACTGTACTGCTGCACTCCATACCCTACTAATCGTCCATCTTTCTCTTACAATCCATTCTCCTTGCATCCTGTCCTGACCAGCCGCGCTGTATAACCCCTGTGGTTTAGCGCTTCTTTGATTATAATAATAATAATAATTGTTCTATCTAGGCTGGAATATTGCTGCACACTAACTGCACCTTTCAAGGCAATGGAGACTGCTGACCTAGAAAATGTACAGAGAACCTTCACAGAATGCATAACTGTGATAAACCACCTCACTTACTGGGAACGCTTGAATTTCCTAAACCTGTACTCCCTAGAACGCAGGCGGGAGAGATACATTCTTATATACACTTAGAAAATTCTAGAGGGACTAGTATCAAACTTGCACATGCAAGTCACTCCCTACGAAAGCAAAAGACTCAGCAGACGATGCAACATCCCTCCAATGAAAAGCAGGGTGCCACTAGCACGTTGAGAGAAAACACAATAAGTGTCAGGGGCCCAAGACTGTTCAACTGCCTCCCAGCCTACATAAGGGGGATTACCAATAGACCCCTGGCTGTCTTCAAGCAGGCACTGGACAGACACCTAAAGTCGGTACCTGATCAGCTGGGCTGTGGTTCGTACATCGGACTGCGTGCGGCCAGCAGTAGCAGCCTGGTCGATCAGGCTTTGATCCACCATGAGGCCTGGTCACAGACCGGGCCGTGTGGGCATTGACCCCCGGAACTCTCTCCAGGTAAACTCAGGTAAACTGCTTGGTTTTATTTTCACACGATTGGTAGTTCATCTTGGTGGACCATAGATGAAGGCAGTGCGCAGACTTTTTGTAAAGGTTCTCCTTCCCACCGGGGATCGTAGGGAAACTGAGATTGAATAAGAACAGGCAAGTAGGTTAGCGCTTATATACTAGCATCAGGTGGTAAGGGACGGGCAGCAGTGGAAGTAGGTCATATCCGAGAGACGGGTTAGCAGTAGTGAAGAAGGTTGTGGAGATGTCCTCTGAACCAAGATTCCATGATGTTGCAGTGAAAATTAGACACATGTGCAACATCTGGTTGCATATGTTCTAATTTTCTTGTCGGTATTGTATACAATTCTTGCACAATATGTCAGACAATGCAACATCATGGAATCTTACCAACTCCAAAACTGAGGGACTGATTACCTCATCTTTTGTAAATAGTTCTATTGTCTTCCAATTATGCCCTTGAATTTTTATTGATAAAGCCACTGGATGGCGAAATGTCTACAATAAAGATACCAAGCTGTTGCAGATGTATTTAATTTTCTTCAAGATTATACATAAACACATACACTCTGGTTATTATATATCCTCGTAAAGTGGATATATAATAACAAATACCGTCGATTGTGATAAGAATATATATATTAACCATCAGCGGTATACATATAGTTAAAGAAGATGCAAGAGAGTTGATAGGCAAAGTTTCTTAATGTCATGAACAAATAGAACAAGAGGACGTAGGTATGAACTGAGGTGCCAAGCAAATAATGGAAAATTCTTCTACAAACTGTGGAAAGAAATGAAAGGTTATAGTAGACTTGTAAATGCTACAAAATTCATAACTGCTTGTATCAACTCCTATTTTGTAGTTTAATATTTTAAGTAATACAACTAAAACATCTACCTATAGCGTAATAGTATCGAAAATTCTGTTGTTTAAATGTTATAGATGTATGTTTTGATTCCAGCAATGCGTGTTATAAATTCCATAAACTTGTTTTTGATGACCTCTGGTAAAAATCTCCATGCGTTCGCTGTCTGGGTCGAACTTCCGCCACGGATGTCTTGGCTTCTATCTCGTACCCTACAGGTAACCCATAGCTCTATCTCTCTCTCTCTCTCTCTCTCTCTCTCTCTCTCTCTCTCTCTCTCTCTCTCTCTCTCTCTCTCTCTCTCTCTCTCTCTCTCTCTCTCTCTCTCTCTCTCTCTCTCTCTCTCCCTCTCTCTCTCTCTCTCTCTCTCTCTCTCTCTCTCTTTTGCTCTTAACATGCAAAGCCTGACTTTTCTTCTCAATTAGAATCCTCGAAGCGAAACCTTTAAGAGCACGTAAGTTCCCCAGCCTTCTAATAACATTTTCATTTTCCACTATAATCTATCTTGTTCATAATTACTATCGCATTTGTTTTGTCTGTTTCGTAAGGTGAAGTTTAGGATCTTTCCTTAATTCATGGTATAACTTAACAAATATTTGACAACATTTGTGTTGTAGAGGTCTGAGAAGATATATTATAGTGGAAAAATGAACATATCAGAAGACACATGCCCCTTTAATTAAGAACATAATAAAGGAGGAACACTGCAGCAGGCCTGTTGGCCCATACTAGGCAGGTTCTTTACAATCCATCCCACTTACAGAATATTTGCCCAACCCAATCTTCAATGATACCCAAGCAATAAGCTTTGATAATTATATTTACTCATGTGCAAGTCCCACTCAAATCCAACCCTCACTCATGTATTTATCCAACCCAAATATGAAACTACCCAAGGTTTTTAGCTTCGATAACCCTACTAGGCAAGTAAGTAAGTAAGTAAGTTTATTCAGGTATACACAAATACATTTACATACATTTTCATACATAGCAGCATATGTGTAGAAACCTAGGATACCCAAAAAGTAAAGAGTGACTTATTTCCATTGGGGTCTTTTTATACCTTAATATTTTACATTGTAGGATTATATATGTTATTATATTATAAAGGATTATGTATACTAGGATTAAGGTAAAAAGAGTTATTTACATATACATGTGTGTTAGCTAAAAAAATAAAAATCATTCTCCTCCTTTCTGTCCTTACATTCATTAGGTACCTTTGGTTCTCTTCTTGAACTGGCTCATACTATGACTGGCTTTGACATGTGCAGGCAGTTTGTTCCATTCCTGTATTGCTGTACAATAAAATGTGTTTGAAGCCTGGCCACTGACTGTGGGTACTACAAAGTTGTGCTCTATCCCCTAGTACTATGTCTGCTTTGGTTCCCAGCCTTGACAAAATTGGCAGCAAGATATTCTGGACAATGTTTGTGAGCAATTTTATAAACTTGATTTAGCTTCAGTTGTTTTACTCTGTCTTCAATATTCAGCATATCCAATTGTTGTAATTCATCCTGGCCTACATGTTCTCTTGGAAAAATAAACACATAAGCAGTATAATGTGATCCTTTATTGACAACGTTTCGCCCCACGCAGTGCTTTATCAGTCACAGACACATCTACCTGGAAAATGAGTAACATGACTATATATAGGGTATAGTCAGGTGGAGAAAGCTGCATGTGACAATCCAGGTCCAGGATGAATCTTACCATTTTGTTCTGGGTGATTTGCAGTTTATCTTTCAGTTTTTTTGTCAAGGCAGAGTACCATGAAGAGCAAACGTAGTCAATATGACATTGTATAAGGGCTAGACATAGGGTCCTGCGAGCCTCAGTAGGTAGACACTGTGCTTGTCTGTACAGGAACTTCAGTCTGGCATTCGCTTTCTTTACTACATCCAACACATAACAAAGAAAGTGTCCAAAACTGTGGGATCCTCTCTAAGATACGGTATTTAGTACCACAATCAGCCCTACTCACACTATACTATTCACTCATCTATCCTACCTCACATATGCCATTTGTGCATGGGGATCAACAGCAATTACCCACCTAAAGCCAATAATACCCAACAAAAGCCGCAGTAAGAATTATCACCAATCCAACTAGGCAGCACCCTTCCCCCACTCTAAAGACCCAAACCTACTCACTGTTCAGAACATCCATACTTACTACTCTGCTATCTACATTTATAGAACCATAAATTCCAACTTTAACCCTGAGCTAAAAAACTTTCTTGACAGTTGGACAGGACCCATAGACATAATACCAGACATAAACATCTCTTTGACATTCCCCGTGTCCAACTAAATCTATACAAAAATTCAATGCATAAAAGGGTCTAAAATCTGAAACTCCCTGCCTGAAAACTCTAGAACTGCAGACACAACCTCCATTTTTAAAAGCACCATTAAAAACATCTTATCTCACTTACGCACCCAACCGGTAGCTAACCACATGAAAACTACTTTATCTTGCATATATCCACAGCAAAGACACTTCACTGATATCTGTGATTCCCTTAAGTTACATGACTAACAAAATTCTAATACAACTATTTCTTCATAATTCTTAAGCTAGTCATAAGTTTGCCTAAGACATTCCAATATAGAAACGGTATTATCAATACATCACCTTTACCATTAATATATAAACTAATTGTTAAATTCTTTTTAAAATAATTGTTAAATTCTTTAAACTAATTGTTTAATTCTTAAATGTTTGAATTTCAGTACTCAATATTGTAAACCTAGTTAATAACCTTACTATCAGTATAATCATTAGTGTCACTATTGAGTAAGACTATCATAGGACTTCTGAAAAACCTAGGCATACCTAGGCATATTATTGGCCATCTTGTAATATCTACTTCAAAAATGTACATTATTATAAGTACACCCCACCTTGTATATTACTGAAATAAGAATTTGAATTTCATGTGGTTTTTGGTTTAGGTGTTTAAAGTTGCCTCCTAGGGTACGTGAGATTGAGTTTCGTTTTACATGGTATATTGTGTCTAGGGCTCAGCTTTTGTGATGGGGCTTGGGTGATGGTATTGTCAGCACTGTAGGTTATGGATACGCTTTCCATGTTGTATATTTTGGGGGGGTATTGAGAGGGTGAGGAATGGTTTCTAGGGAATACGGGGTGTGGGGGTTTTTTTGGTTACAATATTTAAATCTGGATGTTTGGGATGCCGGAGGATGTAGGGCTTTAGCAGCTAGATTTTATAGAACTATGTAGGAACCGGGGAGTTGTATGGGAGGGTGTAGGATGGGGTTTTTTCTGAAAGATATAAGCAACTGTCAATGGGGTCGTTGCTGGGTTAATTCCAAGCTAAAAGTTTCGGGGGTTTTTTTACAGGAGATTATCAGTTATAACGTTATGACTTATCCAAGATGAGTTGAGAGTACTTGGGGCAATATAATGGTCTTAATTTTGAGTCAAATTTTAGATTTTCTAATTAGGAGAGTTTTTATGAGACTAACCAGAGGTTACAATGAAATTTACACAGGTTTAATAAGATCTTACAAACTGTTTTAATAAAACTTCAAAGAGTTTCATTTTTAATCTTAACCAAGTGTGCAATTATTTTTTAATTGATGCTATGAACAAACCTTATCAGGTATGTTATAACAAGAATCAACAAGGAGTTCACCACATGTTACAATGAACTTTGATGAGTTTTACTAAAGGTCAGACTTGAGCTGTATAAATATTTGAATGTTTTTGATGCCTTGCAGGTGAGTATCATTCTCGGACACCCACACTGCGGTTCAGCAAAGGGGAACAGGTGAGGATCCGCTAGTGAAGACCAAAACAGTCATTGTCCAATAACGTCTATATTAGGAGACTGCCAGATGATTGGCCAGACAGACCAACAACCGGGCCCCTTTCTCCAATTTGGAACCCCAATTCCACCACACTGGCATACACTGTTCATTCTGATAAGAGCAAAAGAAACGAAGTGGGGCTTTTTTGATGTTATATTGAGGTAAGTGGAAGAACTGAAAGGTTAATGTGCTGTTGCAGTGTGCGGGATAGTAATGGTCGGACGGAATGTGAGGTGTAGATGTGGTGGAGGGACTCAGGTGCTGGTGTTGATGGTGCAGGTGGAGTTGAAAGGTGTAAGTGGTAGATAACCTAATTGTACTCACCAAGGATTGCAGGGGCGAGACTCGGCTCCTGGCCCCGCCTCTTCACTGATCGCAACGGGTCCCCTCTCCCGCTCCATGAGCTTTATCATACCTCGTCTTAAAGCTATGATGGTTCCTGTTTCCACTACATCACTTGCTAGACTATCCACTTCCTGATTTCTCTATGGTGAAGAAATCTTCATAACACCCCGATCATTTGAGTCTTCAACTTCCCTTGTTTCTGTCCCTCTCTGCAACATCCTGTTTCCCATCCACCTTGTTATTCCACGCAGTATTTTGTATGTCGTTATCATGTCTCCCCACCCCTAATGTCCTCCAGTGTTGTCAGACCGATTTCCCTTTTAAACCCTTTTTTCTTGGGGCTTTCCCTTAGCTCTGACCCTTTTTTCAAATTTGACTTTTTTAATTTCATGCCGCTTTTAAGGTAGGGTTCCCCAAAATGGTGCTGTACTTTAGTATGGGCCTGATGTACACGGTGTCAGTGTCTTGAACGATTCCTTAAGGGATGAAACCTACCAGGTTTCCCCCTCGCCCATATGCTGCAGCAGTTATCTGGATGATGTGGGCCAAGGTGCGTCTCTCCCCCAACATCTTTCTCCTTGAGTGAGGTTTGCAGTCTTTGGCCACCTAGCCAGTATCTGTCTGGGGTCTTTTTTTCCCCCTTTCCCCCCTCTTCTGATTTGCATTTGGGGGTTTAAAAAAAGAACAGTTGCTGGACCAGGTGCCCCGTTTCCCACCTTTGAAGTCCCCTGATCCTCATCTGATTTAATTCTTCTCAATAACTTAATCATCTGCGAACTGGAACACTTCTGGGTCTACCCTTCTGTCATTCATTCCATATCCAAGAATGGCACTGGTCCTGGACTGACAATGGGGCCCCCCCCCCGTCACGGCGCCCGCTGTGATACCTCGTCCCTTCATGACCTGTTTTTGCCTCCTGTCAGGTATTCTCTGATCTCTTGCAGTGCCCTTCCTGTTATACTGCCTGATCCTCTAGCTTCTGCCCAATCTTTTGGGGAAACTGTGTCAAACCCTTCCTGCAGCCCAAAAAAAGAAACCTCGTCTTTCTTTTGTTACTTTTTTAAACCCCAGAAGGTTTGTGCCGGATTTGTCTTCCATGAATCCATGCTGGTTGTCGTTTATAATTTTTGTTCCGTTCCGGTGCCCCCCCTTTCCCCTATAATCTTCCCATGATTTTGGGTCAATATACACATAAGGACACTGGTTTTTGGGGTTTTAGTGCCTAGTTTTCCTTTTTTTAAAAGGGGGGAACTACTTTCCCCCGTCTTCATACCTGGTACCTGCCCAGTTTCAAGGGAGGGAAGATTGTGGTTGTCACACAAAAAATTTCTCCCCCTCAAAAGGCCCCAGGGGAGATGTCCGGTCCCATCACCTTTGAGGTATCAAGGTAAACTGAGAAACTTTTTCCCCCCCAGTTGTGTGTATGTCATCCAATTTTTTTGGGGTATTTCCCTTTTTTGGGGTGCCCCCCTCTGTTCTTTTTTTCCAGAGTCCTTCCTGTCTCCAAAAAAAACCCCTTTCCTTAAATCTGTGTTGGCCTCACATACCTCTTTGTTTCTTTGGTTTTCCCCCCCTTTTTTCCCCCTCACCTGATCACCTGGTCTTTGATTTTTCCCCCCTAATCTGACATGCAGTTTGGGTCAGACCTGATTTTTTTTTATATCTTTTTTGTTCTGTCCTGGACCTCGCCCCTTATCTGTGCATATGTTTCTGGCTCTACGACTAATCCCCTTTTTTTTCCCCCGGGTTTTTTCCTTTTTTATTTTTTCCATTCTCTATGCATTATTTTTTGCCCCCCCCTGCCCGGGGGTAAAAAAGGGCTCTTTTTGACCCCGTTATTTCTGTTGCCGGGGGGGAACAAACATTTCCTCTGCTTCCTTGCATTTTGTTGTTAAGTATTCCTTTTTTTTCGTTCATTTTTTTCCCCTATCTTTCTGCCCCACTGAACCTTCGGGGGGGGTTTCCCCTTTCTACCTGTAGTTTCCCTTTTATAGTTTGGCTTTTCCTTTCAACTGCTGTTGCCCTCGCCATTTTAATTCTACAATGTCTCAGAGGTCAGAACCCGTGGTCACTGGTTTCCAGGGGCCTCTAAAAAAATTGTTAATGTCTGAGCTGCGGGGGGTGAACCGGGGTTCAGTCTTGCTGGTTCGTCCTCTCCTCTCTCTCTGGTAGTGTACCTGACATGTTGATGCATGGGTTTCCAGTACCACATCCATCATCTTGGCTCTCCTTTTTTGGGGGACCCCGTGTGGCCCCAGTTTTTTCCCAATCGATCTCCCTGTGGTTGAAATCGCCCTTTAACCCAAAAAAATTTTGGGGCCTCTCCCTAGTGAGCTCTTTTGCCACCTCAGCCAGTGTGTCCACCATTGCTTTTGTTGCGCTCTTCATATTCCTTTTTTGGCCTCCTGCAGTTCTGTGGTGGGTTATACATCACTGCAATGACTTCTTTATGTTCCCCAGCTGAATTGTACCTACTATGTAATCCCTTTCACTAATCATGTCCATGCCTTCCATTTTAAAAACCCCATTGGTTTCTTCGGGGGGGGAAACCCCTTTTTTTTCCCCCCTCTGCTCCTTCTATCTTTCCTCAGGATCTCATATCCCGGTAAGTTGCATTTGTTTTGCCTCAGTGAGTTTGTTTTTATGACTGCTATGATGTCTGGGGACTTCTCACTGATTCTTTCTTTCCCCTCCTCATTTTTTATTTGTTATTCCATCCGTTTTTTGTACCAAACCTTCAATTTTGTTTCTAAAACTGGGGGAGCGGGGGGGGGCGGGGGGCCCGGGGGTTGCTGTGGGGGGGGGGGTTTTTGATATGGGAGGTGGGGACAGAAGGAACGGGGTGTGGGTGTCAGTTTAGATTGTTCAGTTGCCTTGGGGTTTTGGTTGGAGTCCTTTTTGGGGGTTTCGGGGGGGTGTGTTTGCACTTCCCCCCTGGGCCCGGGTTCTTCCGCTCTTCTTTTTTATTTTCTCGTTCCTCCTTTTTTTTTTTTTATCCTCTCTTTCAGTATCATCCTTTTTCCCCCTTTTGTTCTGTCTGATCAGGGCCCCCTGGTAATCCAGATTCTCTCTCAGTGGTGCCCCCTACAGGATCATGGATCGAGCTGGGTTCTGCCTTGGGAAAAATTTCTTTTTTAGGTCTTTTTTTTCCTTTTTAAACCACCCCAAAATTTTTCCAAAAAAAATTTTTACTTGGGTGGGTCATGTTGCCTTCACCTATTGCTTTCATGATACCTTCAATCGGTTTTTTTTCCTTCTGTTTTCTTTTTTATAGGTATCCCCTTTTTTTTCCTGGGGGCCCGTAGATAAAAAAACGACCTCCCTTTTTGTCCTTTCCCCTGTGTTCCCCTTTTTTCCTCTGAGATGTTTTGTTCCCCTTTCCCCCGAAGTGTCCCCTTTCCCCTTTGCCCCTTTTCCCGGGGTGGAAACCCCCCCGCTCTTTGGGCTGTTCTTTCCCCCCCCATGTGTTCCTGGGGCCCCTGTAAATTGACTGTTGGGGCCTCTGCTTATAGCATAGCTACTTCATAGTCTTCAGACATCTCATTTGTTCTTTTTTTTGCTCCCCGTCTTTCCCCCGGGGGGACGTGGATCTGATACTGCCTTTTTTTTCAGTATAGTTTCTTTTTCCCCCCAGTCCCCCCTTGGGTTTGGGGGGATGAGAAGTTCGATGACATGTCTGAATTGTCATTTTTCTTTAAGCTGTTTCAGGTTTTTTAGTTCCCCTGCTAAGCACTGTATCTTAGCTTCTGCTGGTTTGGTTTTTGGGGGGCCCCCTTTCCCCTTTTTTGAAACCTCCTCTCCTCCATTTTCATGCTAAGCTCTTCTTTAAATTCCCCTTTCCCCCTTTTCCCCCTTTTTTTGCTCTTTTCCCCAAAATTTTTCCCCCCCCCCCCCCCCAAATTTTGGGGGCCCATAAATAGTAGAGTTGTAGTGGGCCCAAAACACAACAACATTTTTCATCCAGACACCATTTCCCAGGGTTGCCATGTTAATAACAGTAACAAAATGGTACAGTGTGGTATTTTCAGAGGGGTTTTGTGAGGGGGGGGAGAGAGGAGAGAAATTGATAGAATGGGGGGTGGGGAGATAGGGATAGAGAGTGGGGGGGGGGACAATGGCAGAGGGGGGAGATGGGGAAGGTTGGGGGGCAAGGGGAGGGGGGGGAAGGGGGGAAATGGGGAAAAAAGAAAGGGGGGGAGGGGGGGGGAAAGAGGGGTAGGGGAAGGAGAGGGGGGATGAAGGGGAAAGGGGGGGAAATGGAGAGGGGGGAGTGTGGGGGGGGAGGGGGGTGGGGGGGAGGGAAAAGGAGGTGGGGGGGGAGGTGGTAAAAGAGTGTGAGACAGAGAATGTGAGGATGATGAGATGGTGTGGGGAGGGAAAAAGGGGAGAGAGAGAAAGGATAAAGGGGGAGTGGGGGGAGTGTGGGTGAGGGTGAGTGAGTGTGGTGAAAGCATAGGGGGGGAGAGGGGACAGGGGAGATGGGATAGAGATGGGGGGGGACAGCGGTAGAGGGGAGGAAGGGGGGAGGTTAGGGGGAAAAGGGGAGGGGGGGGGGAAAATGCGGGAAAAACAAGGAGGAGGGGGGGAGGGGAAAAAAAAGGGGGGGAGGGGAGGGGCGGAGGATAAAAAGGGAAGGGAAGTGGGGGGAGAAAGAGAGGGGGGGGAAGTGGGGTGGGGGGGAGGGGGATGAGTGAAAATTTTAGTGGGTGATGGAATGTGGGTGAGGGGGGGAGTGTGGGGTGTAGTGTGAGATAGTGTGGGGTGGAGTGTGAGATGTAGGTGAGATGGGGGAGTGGGGATAGTGTGAGTGTGAGATAGTGAGTGTGAGATAGTGTGGGTGTGAGATAGTGTGAGTGTGAGAGAGGGGGGGGAGGGAGTGGGGAGTGTGAGATAGTGTGAGGTGAGATAGTGTGGGTGGGGGATAGTGGGGAGGTGAGATAGTGTAGTGGGGAGTGTGAGATAGTGTGAGTGTGGGGGAGTGTGAGTGTGAGAGAGTGAGGGGAAGAGAGTGTGAGTGTGGGGTGTGAGTGTGAGGGGGAGAGAGGGGGAGGGTGAGGGGAGTGTAAGTGTGAAGAGGGGGGTGTTATTAATGTTAGGTGCTTCTGCTTGTGGGGGGGTTTGGGGAATGGTGGTGGCGTTGGTTGGGGGGGGCCCCAACGGGTGACAAAGGTTGTGGGGGGCCAACGGATGAGAAGGTTGTGGGGGGCCAACGGATGAAAGGGTTTGGGGGAGGGGCCAACGGGTGACGAAGGTTGTGGGGGGCTAACGGATGACGAAGGTTGGGGGGCCAACGGATGAAAGGTTGGGGGGGGCCGGGGGGTGAGGGGTTGTGGGGGGGCCAAGGATGACGAAGGGTGAGGGGCCAACGGATAAAAAAAGGGGTTGTGGGGGGCCAAGGGTACGAAGGGGTTGGGGGGGGAAGGGGGGAAAAGGGGTTGGGGGAGGGCCAACGGGTGACGAAGGTTGGGGGGGGCCCCAACGGATGATGAAGGTTGTGGGGGGCCAAGGATGACGAAGGTTGTGAGGGGCCAACGGGTGACGAAGGTTGTGGGGGCCCCCGGGGGGTGACGAAGGTTGTGGGGGGCCAACGGGTGACAAAGGGTTTTGGGGGGGCCAACGGATGACGAAGGTTGTGGGGGGCCAACGGATGACGAAGGTTGGGGGGGGCCCAAAACGGATACGAAGGTTGTGGGGGGCCAAGGGGTGACGAAGGGGGGGGGCCAACGGGTGACAAAGGGGGGGCCCCCAACGGGTGACGAAGGGGAGGGGCCCCCGGGTGACGAAGGCTGTGGGGGGCCGGGGGGTGACGAAGGTTGGGGGGCCAACGGGTGACGAAGGTTGTGAGGGGCCAACGGATGAAAGGTTGTGAGGGGCCAACGGATGACGAAGGTTGGGGGGGGCCAACGGGTAAAAAAAGGGGTTTAGGGGCCGGGGGGTGACAAAGGGTTTGGGGGGGGCCAACGGGTGACGAAGGTTGTGGGGGGCCAACGGATGACGAAGGGGGGGGGGCCAACGGGTGACGAAGGGTGTGGGGGGCCAACGGGTGACGAAGGCTGTGGGGGGCCAACGGGTGACGAAGGTTGTGGGGCCGGGGGGTGACAAGGTTGTGAGGGACCAACGGGTAAAAAAAGGGGTTTGGGGGGGCCAACGGGTGACGAAGGCTTGAGGGGAACGGGTGACGAAGGTTGTGAGGGCCAACGAGTGACCGAAGGTGGTGATAAACGGATGAAGGTGGATGCGGTTTTGATAATGATAAGTGGTTTAGGTATGGTAAAAGAGTGTTTCAAGGGGTGGGGGATAAGTCCCGCTGCTGGTGGTGTTAGTGAGGGAAAAACAGAAAAAGTCGCGATCAGAAAGATTCGACTCTAGTGCCTGGTGCTAGGAAGAAACATGGTTTGTAACGGCTACTTAAAAGGTTTTTTAAACTTTTTTAGCCCGTCAAAGCGTCACGTAAAACATAAGAACAAAAAGGGAAAGGGGGAACACTGCAAAGGGCCTACTGGTCCATTTTTAAAAAATGACCTCGTCAAACGCAAATCAAAAAAAAAAAAATTGCAAACCCGTTATCAAAAGTTCCCCGAAAAAAGCTTTGATAACTCTATTAAGAAAAATGCAAGTCCTCAAACCCCCCCCTCATGCATTAAGTAAAGTGCAAGCCCCCCTAAATTCACCCCCCCTCATGTTTTTTCTAATTTTTATTTGAAATTTCTTAACCTTTCCTTCAATGATCCTACTAGGTAAACTGTTCCACTTCCCCCTTTTTTGAAATCTTCCACTTTACACCTCAATCATGTCTTCCATCTTCCATTTTCAGGAGAATGTAGGTTAAGGAATTTAAATTTTTCTTGGTATGGAATATTTCTTATGCACTAGATTTATTTTTTTATTATTCTCTGGGAAATTTTTTTTTAAAAATTTATATCCATTCTGAGTATGAAGACCAGAACTGAGCTGCACAATCAAAAAAAGCCCTTTTTCTTGATGTGTAGAGCTGAAATTTTACCTCTGAACTCCCCATTCTTTTACTTCTTGGAATAAACCCCCAAAACTGTTTCCCCTTTTTACGTTTTGGGGTTTAAAAAAAATTCCCCAAATTTTTTGCATTCTTTTTGGGCCCAAATTCTACATTATTGTTCATAAACGCTAGGGATATGTACATTCCCGAGCTTCAAGACTTTGCTTTTGATAACGGCTCACAGAACACCGAGTAGATGGGGGTTTTTTGTATCTCACTCATTTCTTGGCTGTCATCTGTGATGTCCCTTTTGCCTAAGCAGGCCCTTTTTGGATGTTGTTTACTTTAGTTTTTTTTTACTTTCCTTTATGGCTTTTAGTTCTTCCTGCGATTCTTGTCCCCCGAAAGATTCCTTCACCCAAGTTTGATATTTCCCATTTCATTGCGTGCCCCCTTCGTTTTTCCCAGATATATTGGCCCCTCTCAGCAGCTATGTGTTTTTTGGGGCCCTTTGTCTGTATAGGGGCCCCCCCTTTTTTAGTTTACATTTTTCATTTTTTTTTTTGGAATGTGCCTTGACCAGAACTAAAAAACCACAGGTTAATTTTTTTTCCCGCTTGTTTCATTTAGAACATGATTGACTTGTTCCCATTGTATTTTTCCCTTGTTATTGAAGCTAAATTTTTTGTGAATACACCCTATGCCTAATCCCTTTTGCTGGTCGGGGCCCCGTATACATGTCTCCCCCTCTTTTTGGATCTAGTGTATTGTCTTTGATACGGTTAAATTACGTATCAGATCGTCGTTGTTAGTGAAGATGAGGTCCAGCGATTTTCTTTTTTGTAGGCTCAATTTTGCTGGTTTGGTGAATTTGGTGCAAGATTTAATAGCTCGTGTGTGTGTATGAATTTTCATCGGGCCCCCTTTTGGGGTGATTTTGCTAAAATATTATTTGCTACACTTCTCCTTTTTAAGTGTCTCGGTTGAAACCCCCCAGTAGAAAGTTTTGGGGGGGGGGGGGAAGATTTTCTAGACAGTGGTCAATTTTAAAAAGCTGTTGGGGGAAAATTGGGGTGGGAAGTTGCATCCGGAGGCTTGTATAAAACCACAATGAAAAGGTTTGGTTTGTCTTCTGCCAAAACTTCAACTACATCGAGGTGTTTAGTAGTTCTGAGAAAAATGAGCGACTCTGTGACCAAAACCCCCCCTTTTGTTGCCTGTTTAGTTCGTGGTTAAACATTGTTGCCCCGACAGCCCCCTTTGATGAAAAGGGAAATTTTTTTGTTTGTTGCCCTTTAGCCCCTTGTATGTTTTTGGGAAAAAAAAAAGTCGTTATATTGATTAAATTTTTGGGTTTTTGTCATTTTTTTCCAGTTTTTTTTCCCCTCCTGGCACTAAAAAACCTGCTTCTCGGGGGAGGTTATGGCTCCTGTCCTTTTTTTCCCCCGGTCTGGCGGGCTGTGTCTTCTTGCCCCCTTTTTAGATGATGTCCCTTTGGCAGTATACATTGTACATTTTCTTTCATGGGTGTCAGTGACAGATTTCAGGGTGAAATAATTTCGGGAAAAAGTTTTTCACCCCCCCGTTGTCATGTGGGTGCGACTTTTTTTGGAGGGAAAAAGGGGGAAATGACCCACCTATTTTACCAGATACATTTTGCCTGCAAATAACCCAAAGGGATAGAATTTAAAGATTGGAATTTTGTTTGAAGGGGGGTTTTTTTTTTGTTCGCTGCTGGTGCTTTTTTTTGTTTTCCCCACCTACCCCCCTGGTATGGACATCGTGCTTCCACCAGGTTTTTTCTGGTGATGTGTCAAAATTTTCCCCCGAGGCATCATCCTCTTTTGCTCCACCCCAAAATTTCCCTATTTTTTTACCTCAGTAAATTGAATAGCATTGTTTTTACCTTTTTTTATCACAAGGCCCATCCAACTCACCCTTTTTTTTCCCCGCCCTCATACCGGGGGACATGTTATTAAAAAAAGGGTATTTTATTGGTGTTTTGGCAGCGCCTACTATAGACACCCTTTTTTTTCACCCAGGTTTTGGGCCTTATAATCACTGTATTTAACCCAGACCTGCGTGCCTTGGTGGTCTTTTGCTTGTGACCTCGTACTTTGAAATGTGCTGCGGGGGTTTTTGATGTAATGGGGCTGAATCGTTTTTTAAGACTACTTTTCATAAATTAGACAATATGTAACCGGGATCTTTATTGAGGAAACGTTTCGCCACACAGTGGCTTCACCAGTCCATACCCAAAAGGGGAATCGTGAAGGGAAAAGGAGGAGTTTGGGGGAATCAGTCCCTCAGCCTTGAGCCGATTTGTCAGTCCATCAATTTTTAAAAGAATACAGCATATGTGCGAAGAAGAGCATATACCGTAGGCAGGAGGGTGCAGCGTCGTAGGGGGGCCCTTTGACCAATGTGGAAGTAGGTCGGGCCAAGGGTTGGGGAAGTGAAGAATTCCTAAAAGATCCCAAGATGTTTTCTGTGTCAGACAAAAATTTTGATGAATGGTTTAGAGAACAGAAAAGTTTAAAAATTTAAAAAATGCAACATTTTGGGGGATTTTATTGATGAAACGTTTCGCCACACGTGGCTTCATCAGCCCCAAAAAAGGATAATCGTTAAAATCTGAAGCCACCCTGTGGCGAAACGTTTCCCCCAATAAAGATCCCCCCGTGTTGCCCATTTTCTAATTTAAACCCGGTTCTCTGAACCATTTATCTACAAGATTTCTTTTATTGTTACCTCGACTTTTGGGTGGGGTTTTTGGGAAAATGGTACGGAAGTTGTGAGGAAAATGTGTTTCCCGGCCCCCTTCCCCTTTAGTGTTGGAAAACCCCTTGGTTGCCATGGAAATTAGGGTATTTGGGCCGTGTTTCCCGGGGGGGTTCCCCTTTGTCCCTCGTTTCTCGATTCTAAGTCTGTCGGAAAAAATCGTTTTTGTATTTCTTTTCTAATGGGATGGAGCCATATAACATACAGTTTACTCTTTTGAGCTAGAGTCCACGTTTTCCCCCTTGCCAGTGATTGGCAGCTGGGCCTGATGATATTCATATCCATATGCTACACATTTATTCTACAGCCCCAACCCTTTTTGGGTCTTTTCAATCATGTTTGACGAAGGGTTCATCCTCAACAATGAAAATTGCCTTTGTACTACCGTCCCCAAAACCAGGCACTTCAAGGCTTGATCCCTCTCACTATCGCCCCATTGCTCTGCCCAGTGTAGTCTGCAAGGTGATGAAACGATTGATGATTAGACGTCTGATAAGGATTTGGAGACTCCCAAAAGTCTTTCTCCTCGTCAATGTGGCTCTTGCAAGGGCCGCCTACTTTGGGCACCTTGCTCCAATTAGTAGTATGTGCAAAATGCCTTTGCTAATAAACACTCCGTCAGATATTTTGATTTGAGAAGGCATATGCCTTCTCGGATCAAAAAAATGCCACCACTGGAGGATAACACCCCACTTGGAGGTATAACATCTTATCCCCGGCCCCCCTTAGGCCTACACGGTAATCTGCCGACCCCCTTGCTGTTTTCTTTATCTGAAAGACATTTTCATGTCCGTGATGGTGCTTCGCTTTCCCCGGGGGTTTTTTCAGGCTGAGGAGTCCCACAAAATTGTTTCCTTTGCACTACCCTTTTTTTCTTGGCTTAAATGACCTACCTTCCGTTCTTCCATCATATATTTGGTTGTCACATGTGGATGACTTCCTATAGCTTAAAAGACGCTGACTGTCACCTGGTAGCGGCCTCTTTCAGGATTCGATTGACCGGGTTTTCCATTGGGCCAATTCTCATGAATTTAAATTTTCTAGTGGAAAACTCATTTTTTACCTTCACTAGAGTCCTTTGTCACATATCCCAGAATGTGATAGGGCAAGTTTCTTGGTCTTCTATTCATGGGGTTTACATGGAAACCTCACATTTCCTCTTTTAAGGCTGCTTGCCATGCTCAGCTGAACCTCCTTTAAAAATTTTTGCGCATCGTTTATGGGAGTAAATCACCGGACATTCCTCCGTTTGCTTCCGCCCTAGTCTTGTCAAAACTGGATTATGGGGCCAAGTCTATTCTCGGCTTCTGCAACTGTTTCTAAGTTAGATCCCTTCATCATCAAGGTCTACGTTTATGCCTTGGTGCCTTTCGTTATCCCCCGTTGAAAACCTCTATGCTGAGGCGAATTTCCTTCCTTAACCCATCGTCGTGATGCCATTGCCTTCGTTACTTTTTCCTTTTCATGACCTTCGTGTTCCCTTTTACGTATAGGTTGGTCTCAACGTTGAGAAGCCCTTTATTTTATCGCGCCCATGCTTACTCCGTCCGT
>WNWK01011585.1:0-63845 GCA_009830355.1 Cherax destructor
GTTATTCTTTCTTTCTTCAGCTCCAACAGGAGCAAATTTAACGTTAAAGTCTCCAATCGCTCATGTCTTTGTTAATGATTTATTCGGTGATTGATCAACCGTTGACCAACGTACTGGGGCCGGGATTCGCCAGTGCTTAAGACTACGGCACTGCACTTTCCACCTTCAGGACTGCACCACCATTACCTCTCCTTCAGAGTTGTAGTGAATAAGCAGGCGCTTGCTTACCTGTACTTGGTATTCGTGAGTAAGCAGCCTCTTTATAGGGGCGCAGTCATTGACGTACCTGTGCTGGGTATTGATCAAGCAGCTGATGGCTTACTGTTGCTGGGTGTCAGTAAGGAATCGATACCAATGCTGGCTCACCACTACTGGGTATCGGTTAGAAAGGAACTATTGACTTACATTTACTATGTACCTTGTCAAAAACCTTCCAAGATATGATGTTCCTATACATGTCCACCAAATCATTAGATTAAAATACCGAAATTTTTATTGGGTATTGTCTGGTATTTGTAGTTGAAGTCCTCTTGAAGATCTGGCCTGGGATGAGATTACCATTATCATCACTGCCGATAAGGGAGTGGGTATTGGTGATTGTGGGCACCAAGAACTACAACTGTAAAACTGACGATCTTCGACGATAAGAGACACCTACTAATCTCCCTCGACCCACGAAATGGACAAATTGCCCAAACACTTCCTCATCAAAACGCAAGTTTTGAAATACACACAGTAAGGTAGGAAATTTCTCTGCCTGCTCTTCAACAACCCCAAAATCAGCATGCGTGTATGGATTACTCATTAATTATGTGCTCACTTTAGGCCTACGTTCTCAGGTACTGGCGGTGAGCAACACAGATTAGTAGGAATTTAAAAAAAAATCCCCAAACTATTAAGTGCTATTAGTTGAGAACATTGGCAAACACAATTTCATTTCCATAAGGTAGAGTACAGTGTACAACTGACATAGGATTAACTGACATAATGTAAACGACTTTATAGAAAGCCCCTTGTTATGCACAGCATTTCGGGCAACCTAAGAATTTACTTATAACTTCTGAACAATTGTTTAAGTATGATAATTAACTAGAATGCTATGGTTTGCAATCTTTGACTTTTTATAACAATTTGTTTTATAATTTATGCTCACCTCAAACTCCTGGGATTATTTGCCAGGATAAAGAACATAAAAAAAAAAAAACAAGAAATTCGCCATGATGACATATCTCTGGTCACTGAGTCTTCTAGTGCATAAGCCAACAGAAAAGCAAGAAATTTTGTTTTTATTGTATCTTTCGACGTTTCAGAGATGTCTGAGACATTTTCCGATATATCCACTAAAGGATTTCATCGACATTACTGAGCTGTGCATCGATTTTAGCTTTGTGTACCGGCAGTATTTTGAGATATATGCTACCTCCTTAGTGTGACTAATCTGTACATGGAGAAATCAGTAGTAGTTAGTTGACCTGTGTCATTAGTATTCAGTTGACCTGTGTCATTAGTAGTCAGTTGACCTGTGTCATTAGTATTCAGTTGACCTGTGTTATTAGTAGTCAGTTGACCTGTGTCATTAGTAGTCAGTTGACCTGTGTCATTAGTAGTCAGTTGACCTGTGTCATTAGTAGTCAGTTGACCTGTGTCATTAGTATTCAGTTGACCTGTGTCATTAGTAGTCAGTTGACCTGTGTCATTAGTAGTCAGTTGACCTGTCATTAGTAGTCAGTTGACCTGTGTCCAGTGAAGACCTGCCTAGCTTACTCTCTGATTGTGTTAGTGAGGTATTAAGGATGTCTCCTCTGAACTTTCAGCAACTGCAGAAGGCTAGAAAGGGAATTCAGAGTCACAGAGACGAGAGCAATGTTCGTCTGCGGGAAAATGAGACCAATGGATTAGCGAGCAGCCGTAATAACGAGGAGACCTGGATCCATAACTGAAAGCTCGTTGGAAGGTAAGGGGTGATGCTGAAAATAAGAAAAGTTCAGGACTCTGCTGTGTATACTAGAAATTCCTTCTCTGTGAATGTAACAACATTGTTCTTGTTGGGGACAGTCGGATTAAATTTAAGGACAGGACCTTTATTTTTTTGTTTACCGGACATGTGTAAAAGGCAGAGGTTGTGCTTTCCTGAGGCTGGGATGCAGGATATTGCTAGCCAACATGGCAGCAACATAAATTCATAAGCCATCTGAATATTCAAAGTGTTCCTGGGTATTAAGTTGCAGAGTCTGCAGATTTAGTGGCCAGTGAAAGTTTATCGCCAGAGCAAATCTATATTGCGGGTGAAACTGCTCTATATTGGAAATACATGTGTGTCTCGTAAGACCTTGGCCAGGGATACCGAACCTCGGCCCTAGCCAGGGATACCGAACCTCCGCCCTGGCCAGGGATACCGAACCTCCGCCCTGGCCAGGGATACCGAACCTCCGCCCTGGCCAGGGATACCGAACCTCCGCCCTGGCCAGGGATACCGAACCTCCGCCCTGGCCAGGGATACCGAACCTCCGCCCTGGCCAGGGATACCGAACCTCCGCCCTGGCCAGGGATACCGAACCTCCGCCCTCGGGCGTGAAGGAATGGAAAGAGTTGCAGTTTTAGGTTGTACTGACACTGCAGATACCCACTCACGTAAATTGATAGTGATAACCCAGATGGCCAGCAAGATAACCCAGATGACTCGCAAGATAACCCAGATAACTCGCAAGATAACCCAGATGACTCGCAAGATAACCCATATGACCAGTAAGATAACCCAGATGATTCGCAACCCAACTGACTCGCAAGATAACCCAGATGGCCAGCATGATAACGCAGACGACCAGAAAGATAACCCATATGACTCGCAAGATAACCCAGATGACTCGCAAGATAACCCAGATGACTCGCAAGATAACCCAGATGACCAGCAAGATAACCCAGATGACTCGCAAGATAACCCAGATGACCAGCAAGATAACCCAGATGACTAGCAAGATAACCCAGATGACCAGCAAGATAACCCAGATGACCAGCAAGATAACCCAGATGACCAGCAAGATAGCCCAGATGACCAGCAAGATAACCCACATGATTCGTAAGATAACCCAGATGACTCGCAAGATAACCCAGATGACCAGCAAGATAACCCACATGATTCGTAAGATAACCCAGATGACCAGCAAGATAACCCACATGATTCGTAAGATAACCCATCTGACTCGCAAGATAACCCAGATGACCAGCAAGATATCCCAGATGACCAGCAAGATAACCCAGATGATTCGAAAGATAACCCAGATGATTCGAAAGATAACCCACATGTCCCGTAAGATAACCCACATGTCCCTCAAGATAACCCACATGTCCCGAAAGATAACCCACATGTCCCGCAAGATAACCAACATGTCCGCAAGATAACCAACATGTCCGCAAGATAACCCACATGTCCCGCAAGATAACCCACATGTTTCGCATGATAACCCACATGTTTCGCAAGATAACCCACATGACTCACGAAATCGTAATGATAACCCACATGTCCCGCAAGATAACTTACATAGAAACATCAATATATTTTGGAAGTGGCTTTACAGTAACAGTATATGTATTATTTTGCCATTTTTACCTTTAAGACTAGCGAGGTTCAGTGTGTGTGTGTACTCACCTAATTTTACTCACCTAATTGTGGTTGCAGGGGTCGAGACTCAGCTCTTCACTGATCGCTACTGGGTTCCTTCTCTCCCTGCTCCATGAACTTTATCATACCTCGTCTTAAAGCTATGTATGGTTGCTGCCTCCACTACATCACTTGCTAGACTATTCCACTTCCTGACTACTCTGTGACTGAAGAAATACTTCCTAACATCCTTTTGATTCATCTGAGTCTTCAACTTCCAACTGTGTCCCCTTGTTTCTGTGTCCCATCTCTGGAACATCCTGTCTCTGTCCACCTTGTCTATTCCTCTCAGTATCTTATATGTCGTTATCATGTCCTTCCTATCTCTCCTGTCCTCCAGTGTCGTCAGGTCGATTTCCCTTAACCTCTCCTCGTAGGACATACCCCTTAGCTCCGGGACTAGTCTTGTTGCAAACCTTTGCACTTTCTCTAGCTTCTTTACGTGCTTGGCTAGATGTGGGTTCCAAACTGGTGCTGCATACTCCAGTATGGGCCTAACGTACACAGTGTACAGGGTCCTGAACGATTCTTTATTAAGATGTCGGAATGCTGTTCTTAGGTTAGCTAGGCGCCCGTATGCTGCAGCAGTTATTTGGTTGATATGCTCCTCAGGAGATGTGCCTGGTGTTATACTCACCCCAAGATCTTTTTCCTTGATTGAGGTTTGTAGTCTCTGGCCCCCTAGACTGTACTCCGTCTGCGGTCTTCTTTGCATTTCCCCAATCTTCATGACTTTGCACTTGGTGGGGTTGAACTCCAGGAGCCAATTGCTGGACCAGGCTTGCAGCATGTCCAGATCCCTTTGTAGTTCTGCCTGGTCCTCGTCCGATTGAATTCTTCTCATCAACTTCACATCATCTGCAAACAGGGACACTTCGGAGTCTATTCCTTCCGTCATGTCGTTCACAAATACCAGAAACAGCACCGGTCCTAGGACTGACCCCTGTGGAACCCCACTCGTCGCTGGTGTCTTCCTGACAGGTATTAATTGATCCAATGTAGTGCCTTCCCTGTTATCCCTGCCTGGTCCTCCAGCTTCTGCACTAATCTCTTGTGTGGAACTGTGTCAAACGCCTTCTTACAGTCCAGGAATATGCAATCTACCCATCCCTCTCTCTCTTGTCTTATTGCTGTCACCCTGTCGTAGAACTCCAGTAGGTTTGTGACACAGGATTTCCCGTCCCTGAAACCGTGTTGGCCGTCGTTGATAAGCTCATTCCTTTCCAGGTGTTCCACCACTCTTCTCCTGATAATCTTCTCCATGACCTTGCATACTATACATGTCAGTGACACTGGTCTGTAGTTTAGTGCTACGTTCCTGTCTCCTTTTTTAAAGATTGGAACTACATTTGCTGTCTTCCATACCTCAGGTAGTTGCCCTGTTTCGATAGACGTGTTGAAGATTGTTGTTAGGGGTACACATAGCTCCTCCGCTCCCTCTCTCAGGATCCATGGAGAAATGTTATCCGGCCCCATCGCCTTTGAGGTATCCAGCTCGCTTAGTAGCCTCTTCACTTCCTCCTCAGTTGTGTGTATTGTGTCCAGCACTTGATGGTGTACCCTACCTCTCCTCCTTTCTGGAGGCCCTTCTATCTCCTCTGTGAACACCTCTTTGAATCTCATGTTGAGCTCCTCACACACTTCACGGTCATTTCTTGTGACCTCCCCTCCTTCCTTCCTCAGCCTGATCACCTGGTCCTTGACTGTTGTTCTCCTCCTGATGTGACTGTACAACAGCTTCTGGTCAGATTTGGCTTTCGCTGCTATGTCATTCTCATACTGTCGTTGAGCCTCCCTTCTTACCTGTGCATATTCGTTTCTGGCTCTACGACTGCTCTCCTTATTTTCCTGGGTTCTTTGCCTTCTATACTTCTTCCATTCCCTGGCACACTTGGTTTTGGCCTCCCTGCACCTTTGGGTGAACCACGGGCTCATCCCGGCTTTTTCGTTGTTTCTGTTTCCCTTGGGTACAAACCTCTCCTCAGCTTCCTTGCATATTGTTGTCACATATTCCATCATCTCGTTTACTGATTTCCCTTCCAGTTCTCTGTCAAACTGAACCTCGTTTGGGAAGTTCTTCATGCCCGCGAAGTCCCCTTTTTTGTAGTTTGGCTTTATTCTTCTGGCCCTATCTGCCTCCCCCTCCACCTGTAACTCTACTATTTAATCAAAGCTTAGAACCATATGATCACTGGCCCCGAGTGGACTTTCGTGTGGGATGTCCTCAATATCCGCACTACTTAAGGTGAATACTAGGTCCAATCTCGCTGGTTCATCCTCTCCTCTCTCCCTGGTAGTATCCCTTACGTGTTCGTACATGAAGTTTTCCAGTACCACCTCCATCATCTTAGCCCTCCACGTATCTTGGCCCCCATGTGGCTCCAAGTTTTCCCAGTCTATTTCCTTGTGGTTGAAGTCACCCATGATCAGTAGCTTTGCCCTGCTCGCATGAGCCCTTCTGGCTACTTCAGCCAGTGTGTCAACCATCGGTCTATTATTCTCATCATACTCTTGCCTTGGCCTCCTGCTGTTCTGGAAATATTCATATTATTTTCAAAACTGCTTTTAATGAAACATGATTCTATTATATTCCTCTCAACCATGGACTTGATTGATACAACCTTCTCAGCATTTTGAAAATCAATTGGATGGTTATTTTTTCATAATGGTTGTCTTGCATATATATATATATATATATATATATATATATATATATATATATATATATATATATATATATATAAAATATATATATATATATATATATATATATATATATATATATATATATATATAGTCGTGCCGATTAGGTAAAACTGGCGATTTTGGCTTAAATAGCAACGCTCTTCTTGCTATATAAGACAAGTTGGATTAGGCTAAATTAAATTGCGCTTGTTAAAATAAGGTTAGGTAAGTTTTCTAAGATTCTTTTGGTACTAAATCATAATTTTTTATGTTAACATAAATGAAAAATATAACTTTAAATGTATAAGAGAAAATTGTAGAAAGGTCCTAATTTTAAATGAGTTCTTGCTAATTGACCAATTTTACCTATTCGGCAAGATGTGCGTTGCTATTTAAGCGAAAATCGTAAGTTTTACGTATCACGCAGAAACAAGCTGGGGTATATACATAGAAAGATCGCGACCAGCAGGATTCAAACCCCCATGATGCCTAATATAATATATATATATATATATATATATATATATATATATATATATATATATATATATATATATATATATAAATATAATATATATATATATAAGAGAGAGAGAGAGAGAGAGAGAGAGAGAGAGAGAGAAAGAGAGATGGATAGGGAGAGCGGGGTAGACATGCTTAAGCCTGCCTACAGTAACCTAAAATTAAAAGCAGACAGAAAATGAGAGAATATAATGTGAACGCCAAGTTTTGGTGTGAGGAACGACTGACGAGCCGAGGCTTCAGTTAATTAGCTGATTGATTTATGGAGCACCTAGTGTGAGCACACGTTCCAGAAAACAGTCATTCCTACAATGAATGATCGCTGGTGGAGTGATGACCTTGAAGAAGCCACAGCGGGAGTTGTTATCCTGCTTCTGCTCAATTTAAAATCTAGCTGTACTTAAAGCATGCTATCACCCCCCTCCCCAATCCTCCCTCCTGGGAGGCGACCCACTCTCCTAACACCTGTTACGTTTATTGCTAGGTGGGGGCCGCAGGTGTAACAATCTACCTCCACTGATATGTGGGTCACATCAATAAGTCTCACCAGGAAATCGACACCGAGTCTTTGGTCGTAATCAGAGGTCAGTGAAGCACCACCCAGCTACAGGTGTTGGATGATTTGCCAAAACAATAGTTCAACCAGAATACGATTGTCCATCACCCACGTAACACAGATCTGCATATGATTGACACAAATGTGGAGAAAAAAACACAGGTTGTGGTGGGAACGTCATGTCTCGGTCTGCAACTGAGGTTCTGTTCAGTTCTAACTTACACATGTGATTCACACTGTCTTCGTGTGGGTTTGTGTGTTATACTGAGAAGCTTTTCATTGCATTACTGTCATGGTAACTTACATATATATATATATATATATATATATATATATATATATATATATATATATATATATATATATATATATATATAAAACGGCCTCTCACTTTATCCTTACTCCTTGATGAAACACATAGGGACGAATTATTCTATCAGTATGCGGCTGTGGTTGCTGCGTGTGCTCCTCGGCGACCTGTGTAAGTGGAACACCAGTGGTCTTACACCCACTGCACGACCTCTTGACCTCACGAGGAGCTACGTCTCGACCCCTGCAACCACAAATAGGTGAGTACACACACAAACTGACAGGTACTAAGCACTGTACACACAACTGGGCAAGAGTTGCAATAAAGACTTTTAACTAAGCTTGATACATCAAAGTCAGTGAAACCTGGCAGGGTGTCACCATGGATTCTGCAAGAGGAAACACAAGCATTGTCTTAACCACAAGCTAAGACAAGGGTGGGTTCAAGTTCTTCGATAAGAAGAGCCATATACAATACTTTTCATACATTTCTGAATGTTCAAGAGCCACAAAAAAATATTATCCTAAAATTGTAATTATAAATAATAAACAAAACAACTATATAGTTGTCCTACTCACCAAAGCAGAATATATTTAATCTCTGCTCGTTGAAGACATTGAGTCTTTATTTTTGCAGTTAATAGTTTAAAATCTGTCTGGTAGGATGTCACAGGTGTTGTAAGCAGCTCAGTGAGGTGACTGTTAGTGATGATGTCACGATGTTTTGACTTGATAACTTTCATTACAGAGAAGAGAGAGTCACAGCAGAAAGTTGTCCCAAAAACAGAGTTATCGGAAGCCAGTTATCTGTAGGTTGGGATTTATTTCCAAAAGTCAGTTAGAGATGAGCTTTTATGTACCAGCTTCAAACACACATCTTCCTGCAGCTCAATAAGCTTTTGTTGCTATTGAAGCAACACCCGAGGCAAAAGGTGCAACAACAGGGAACATCCATCGTTCAAAGCACCGCTTTAACTTTTTTGTTTCTCAAATCTGTTTTCAAAGTCTTTATAAAGTGTTTCTGTGTTTCTTTCGTATGTGTCAGTTTGCAGTCTATAATTTCTACATTAGGAAAAGCAGTTATTCTTAATTTAAGGTTGGGAAAGTGGTCAAATTTGATTCTTAAAACTGATTGGAGAAGTTCTGTAATAACTTTGATCCTTCCTTGAAGAGCCAGATTGAAATACTGCAGGTGATGTATTACGTCTGTAAAGAACATCAGGTTCTGTATCCATCCATGATCTTCTAGTTGTGGGCATTTCTTTTCCTTTCTGTCATGAAAGTAATGATGGGTTACAAAAAGCAACAAACTTATTCAAAAGACTGGTAGTTGACAGTCATCTTACAGCACAGTAGAGTAGAAGGTCACTTGGGTTTTCTTCAAGCTCCAGCTCCAGCTCCAGCTCCTCAAAAAAAATTCTAAATTCACGGTGTTTTTTTTGCGCTTGTCCGAATGACAGTCATAATTTCTAAAACCCAATTTATAACACTGTTAAACTTGAATGTTTCCTAAATACTCATGGTGGATGATACAGTGGACGACGATAGTTGAGGTCATGTGTCAATTGCCCAACTAGGCCAGTATTATGACCTACCATAGCTAGTGATCCGCCTGTTGCAATGCTAACAAGTTAATGAAATGGTAGTTGAGCATTTAATCAAACTTTATTAAGTGCATTTTTGATGTCAAAACCTTTAGTGGTTTCCTTTAAACTTATCAGGTATAAGATTTCTTCTTTTAAATTTCCATTGTTTGGAAAATAACGAACAAATACAGCTAGTTGAAAGATATCTTGACCAACATGGAAGGCTTGACCAACATGGAAGGCTTGACCAGCATGGAAGGCTTGACCAGCATGGAAGGCTTGACCAGCATGGAAGGCTTGACCAGCATGGAAGGCTTGACCAGCATGGAAGGCTTGACCAGCAGGGAAGGCTTGACCAGCATGGAAGGCTTGACCAGCAGGGAAGGCTTGACCAGCATGGAAGGCTTGACCAGCAGGAAAGGCTTGACCAGCATGGAAGGCTTGACCAGCAGGGAAGGCTTGACCAGCATGGAAGGCTTGTCCAGCAGGGAAGGCTTGACCAACATGGAAGGCTTGACCAGCAGGGAAGGCTTGACCAGCAGGGAAGGCTTGACCAGCATGGAAGGCTTGACCAGCATGGAAGGCTTGACCAACATGGAAGGCTTGACCAACATGGAAGGCTTGACCAGCATGGAAGGCTTGACCAGCAGGGAAGGCTTGACCAGCATGGAAGGCTTGACCAGCAGGGAAGGCTTGACCAGCATGGAAGGCTTGACCAGCAGGGAAGGCTTGACCAACATGGAAGGCTTGACCAGCAGGGAAGGTTTGACCAGCAGGGAAGGCTTGACCAGCATGGAAGGCTTGACCAACATGGAAGGCTTGACCAGCAAGGAAGGCTTGACCAGCATGGAAGGCTTGACCAGCAGGGAAGGCTTGACCAGCAGGGAAGGCTTGACCAACAAGGAAAGCTTGACCAGCATGAAAGGCTTGACCAGCATGGAAGGCTTGACCAGCAAGGAAGGCTTGACCAGCAGGGAAGGCTTGACCAGCAGGCTTGACCAGCAGGGAAGGCTTGACCAGCATGGAAGGCTTGACCAACATGGAAGGCTTGACCAACATGGAAGGCTTGACCAGCATGGAAGGCTTGACCAGCAGGGAAGGCTTGACCAGCATGGAAGGCTTGACCAGCAGGGAAGGCTTGACCAGCATGGAAGGCTTGACCAGCAGGGAAGGCTTGACCAACATGGAAGGCTTGACCAGCATGGAAGGCTTGACCAGCAGGGAAGGTTTGACCAGCAGGGAAGGCTTGACCAGCATGGAAGGCTTGACCAACATGGAAGGCTTGACCAGCAGGGAAGGCTTGACCAGCATGGAAGGCTTGACCAGCAGGGAAGGCTTGACCAGCAGGGAAGGCTTGACCAACAAGGAAAGCTTGACCAGCATGAAAGGCTTGACCAGCATGGAAGGCTTGACCAGCAAGGAAGGCTTGACCAGCAGGGAAGGCTTGACCAACATAAAAAGCTTGACCAGCAGGGAAGGCTTGACCAACATGGAAGGCTTGACCAACATGGAAAGCTTGACCAGCATGAAAGGCTTGACCAGCAGGGAAGCCTTGACCAACATGGAAGGCTTGACCAGCATGGAAGGCTTGACCAGAAGGGAAGGCTTGACCAGCAGGGAAGGCTTGACCAGCATTTAAGGCTTGACCAGCATGGAAGCCTTGACCAGCAGGGAAGGCTTGACCAGCATGGAAGGCTTGACCAGCAGGGAAGGCTTGACCAGCAGGGAAGGCTTGACCAGCAGGCTTGACCAGCAGGGAAGGCTTGACCAGCATGGAAGGCTTGACCAGCAGGGAAGGCTTGACCAGCATTTAAGGCTTGACCAGCATGGAAGCCTTGACCAGCAGGGAAGGCTTGACCAGCATGGAAGGCTTGACCAGCAGGGAAGGCTTGACCAGCATTTAAGGCTTGACCAGCATTTAAGGCTTGACCAGCATGGAAGGTTTGACCAGCATGAAAGGCTTGACCAGCAGGGAAGGCTTGACCAGCATGGAAGCCTTGACCAGCAGGGAAGGCTTGACCAGCATGGAAGGCTTGACCAGCATGGAAGCCTTGACCAGCAGGGAAGGCTTGACCAGCAGGGAAGGCTTGACCAGCAGGCTTGACCAGCAGGGAAGGCTTGACCAGCATGGAAGGCTTGACCAACATGGAAGGCTTGACCAACATGGAAGGCTTGACCAGCATGGAAGGCTTGACCAGCAGGGAAGGCTTGACCAGCATGGAAGGCTTGACCAGCAGGGAAGGCTTGACCAGCATGGAAGGCTTGACCAGCAGGGAAGGCTTGACCAACATGGAAGGCTTGACCAGCATGGAAGGCTTGACCAGCAGGGAAGCCTTGATCAGCAGGGAAGGCTTGACCAGCATGGAAGGCTTGACCAGCAGGGAAGGCTTGACCAGCAGGGAAGGCTTGACCAGCAGGCTTGACCAGCAGGGAAGGCTTGACCAGCATGGAAGGCTTGACCAGCAGGGAAGGCTTGACCAGCATTTAAGGCTTGACCAGCATGGAAGCCTTGACCAGCAGGGAAGGCTTGACCAGCATGGAAGGCTTGACCAGCAGGGAAGGCTTGACCAGCATTTAAGGCTTGACCAGCATTTAAGGCTTGACCAGCATGGAAGGCTTGACCAGCAGGGAAGGCTTGACCAGCATGGAAGGCTTGACCAGCAGGGAAGGCTTGACCAGCAGGGAAGCCTTGACCAGCAGGGAAGGCTTGACCAGCATGGAAGCCTTGACCAGCAGGGAAGGCTTGACCAGCATGGAAGGCTTGACCAGCATGGAAGCCTTGACCAGCAGGGAAGGCTTGACCAGCAGGGAAGGCTTGACCAGCAGGGAAGGCTTGACCAGCATGGAAGCCTTGACCAGCAGGGAAGGCTTGACCAGCAGGGAAGGCTTGACCAGCAGGCTTGACCAGCAGGGAAGGCTTGACCAGCAGGGAAGGCTTGACCAGCAGGGAAGGCTTGACCAGAAGGCTTGACCAGCAGGCTTGACCAGCAGGGAAGGCTTGACCAGCAGGGAAGGCTTGACCAGCAGGCTTGACCAGCAGGCTTGACCAGCAGGCTTGACCAGCAGGCTTGACCAGCAGGCTTGACCGGGCTCTGTATTGATCACAGGCCAGCGTTCACAGTGAACATTATTACATCATTATTTCATAACACTCAGACTCAGACTCTGACCTCCAAATTGAACAGCGTCTCCTAACCCCCTACCCTCCACACCCCCTTCCTTCCCACCTTCCCTTCCAGCGGTACAGTGACAGCTCTTGGCCCACGTCATTGGCCCTTCCAGCAGTATAGTTACAGCTCTTGGCCCACGTCCTAGGCCCACAAACACACGTTACCTACAACAGAGAGTGTGAAACCCCAACAATTTTTTCTCCAAATTATTGTACACTTTTCAAAAAGTAGGACACACCTGATAACCTAAGTTCTGTGTTTCAGTTGGGAATTACCTTCAGACGTCCTTGAACTCCAATTATTTGCCCATGAACGCCCTTTATTTGCCCATGAACGCCCTTTATTTGCCCATGAACGCCCTTTATTTGCCCATGAACGCCCTTTATTTGATCATGAACGCTCTTTATTTGCCCATGAACGCCCTTTATTTGCCCATGAACGCCCTTTATATGCCCATGAATGCCCTTTATATGCCCATGAATGCCCTTTATATGCCCATGAACGCCCTTTATTTGCCCATGAACGCCCTTTATTTGCCCATGAACGCCCTTTATTTGCCCATGAACGCCCTTTATTTGCCCATGAACGCCCTTTATTTGCCCATGAACGCCCTTTATTTGCCCATGAACGCTCTTTATTTGCCCATGAACGCCCTTTATTTGCACATGAATGCCCTTTATTTACCAATGAACGCCCTTTATTTGCCCATGAATGCCTTTTATTTGCCCATGAACGCCTTTTATTTCCCTATGAACGCCCTTTATTTGCCACTGAATGACCTTTATTTGCCCATGAACGCCTTTTATTTACCAATGAACGCCTTTTATTTGCTCATGAACGCCTTTTATTTACCAATGAACGCCTTTTATTTGCCCATGAACGCCCTTTATTTGCCAATGAATGCCCTTTATTTGTAAATGAACGCCCTTTATTTGCCCATGAACGCCCTTTATTTGCCCATGAACGCCCTTTATTTGCCCAGGAACGCCATTTATTTGCCCATGAACGCCCTTTATTTGCCCATGAACGCCCTTTATTTGCCCATGAACGCCCTATATTTTCTCATGAGCTTCCTTTATCTACCAATCAGCTCCCTTTAGCTGCCCACGAACTCCCTTTATCTGCCCATGAGCTCCCTTTATCTACCCATGAGCTCCCTTTACCTGACCATGAGCTCCCTTTATCTACCCATGAGCTCCCTTTACCTGCCCATGAGCTCCTTTATCTACCCATGAGCTCCCTTTACCTGTCCATGAGCTCTTTTTATCTACCCATGAGCTCCCTTTACCTGCCCATGAGCTCCCTTTATCTACCCATGAGCTCCCTTTACCTGTCCATGAGCTCCCTTTATCTACCTACGAGCACCCTTTATCTACCCATTTTGTTCACATTCATGAACATTCTCTGTATTACGTTCCTTCTGTGATTTACATTATTGTCTCTTGTTTATTTGTCAACGTCATCTTTATTAATTACTATTTGTATGCTATAAATATATTGTAAATGTTGTCAACTCTTGTTAGTTACGCGATCTGCAGTCATTTATTTTTATATACATCTATATTTATCGTAATTATGTTCTTATATGAGTTCTGGAAATAACACATTTCCTAGTATTTTAGAATCTAGTTTGCTCAAGTTAGCATGCTAGACTCTGGCTAGCATTCTAGTCATTAGGTGACCTTCAACATCCTCCTTTTGTTATGCTATAAATTTCATTCTCACTGTTTCCTGGTACAAATTTGGTTGACCTAAATACTCTCAGATTTATGTTAGCGATGCAGGTGAGAACTAAGAATAGAGAAATACGTAACCCATAAATTGTTTTATTCGGTCCTGGGAACTTGATCACTTCTAACATACACACGTTAGAAAAGACAGTATATATTCTCCGCCTATCTATACTGTTTTTTTTAACCTCTGAATGTTAGAAGTGATGAAGGTCCCAGGACCGAAACGTTTTCTAATAAATATGCCCCGGTGTTTGCTCAACTGTATTTCTAAATGACGTAAATTGAAAAATAAAATGACTGTACTTCCCAACTGCAGGATTCAAGCCCAGTTTACATATTTTCCAAAATTATTTAAAAGATGTTACATTGATCACACTCCAACAGCACGTGAAATCTCGATATTCAGCTGCCTTCACTCACTACGACCTTGGTAACATGCTCACACGTGTTTCTCTGAGACGACTCCAGCTCCTACTGCCATCCACTCTAGACTTGACAACATGAGAATAGAGAAACACTGCAGGTCTATTGGCCCATAATAGGCAGGTTTATCTTTAAATCAACCATTCTCACCCACCCACTTGGTCAACTTTGCTGCTCCCTTTTTATTAAATAACCAAATCAGCTCATCACAAATCCTCTGGTGTATAAAGAATGCCTTTTCATACGTCTACACTGTCTTCCTAATACATACGATTCTATTTTCTACATCATATTCACACCAGATATAACATGTCATAACCGTTTTCATTCCTGCATTGATCGCAACGAAAGTATTCGGCTTCCGTTGGTAAAAAGTTATCGTGAAACTACAACAGGACAGGTGATACAGAGGTTCAAGTGCGACTGAAACGAAGGAATCCAGAGTCTAGCCGACCAAAAGTACACAACAAAAAGATAAAGGTATCCGGGTTCTATTGACGCAGGACTTAGGCAGGTCCTAGGCAGGTCCTAGGCAGGTCCTAGGCAGGTCCTAGGCAGGTCCTAGGCAGGTCCTAGGCAGGTCCTAAGCACACTCAACTCTTTCCACTTATCTAAGCAATTTTTTTTAAAGGTTTCCAAAATGCTTACCTCAACTGCTCTATTTGTCAGTTTGTTCCACTCGTCATCAACTCAACTGCTCTATTTGTCAGTTTGTTCCACTCGTCATCAACTCAACTGCTCTATTTGTCAGTTTGTTCCACTCGTCATCAACTCAACTGCTCTATTTGTCAGTTTGTTCCACTCGTCATCAACTCAACTGCTCTATTTGTCAGTTTGTTCCACTCGTTATCAACTCAACTGCTCTATTTGTCAGTTTGTTCCACTCGTTATCAACTCAACTGCTCCACCTGGCAGGTTGTTCCACTCGTTATCAACTCAATACGAAATCAATATTACAAATATAAACACATTAGCAGTATAATGTGATCCTTTATTGACAACGTTTCGCCCACACAGTGGGCTTTATCAAATCACAAATAGATCTGTTTGTGACTCGATAAAGCCCACTATGTGGGCGAAACGTTGTCAATAAAGGATCACATTATACTGCTTATGTGTTTATTTTTCCATTGTGTCGGTATTTTATACCATTTATTTCCACGAAATCAATATTTTCAGTTAAACTAAATTTAACTTGCAATTATCTCTGCCAGTGTTGTCTTGGTAACATATTTTTCCATACCATTAAATAAATCTTATTTATTGTTGCTTTTCTCTTCTACACTTTAATTATGTCATTATTACTACGCTTTTCTTTAGAGAATGCAAACTCGAAAGATAGATTTAAAATTTAGAGTCAACTTCATTAGTATTCAGTGTATTTTGTGAAACACATTAGTGTCTTTTTTGGTATATGGTGACGAGAATTAAGTTATATGTAGTAAATAATCAGGATTTATTTTAATTATACTAAGGTATATGAAGCCAGGAATTCTTTCAGCTTTATTGCCAATTATTATGATTTATAATTAAAAAAGCTTCAGATTTCTGCTCACTTGAGCTTCTAAGATTTTTTTTTCGAAATAGGTGTGAATAAATTTTGTATTATTTAGTTTATAAAAACTGATGCTGTTTTCTTTAAAAAATAAAGAATTCCAATTTTTTTTGCTATAGATTCACAATCTTTCCTAACAGTCACCACTGTTTAGATACATCAGAAGTGTCTTCTCCATTATTGTTTATAGATTTATCCTTAATTTTTAAAGTGGTGGACGGGTAGGCCACCACTTGTTCTATCCAGGCTGGAATATTACTGCACACTAACTGCACCTTTCAAGGCGGGTGAAATTGCTGACCTAGAAAATGTGCAGAGAACCTTCACGGCACGCATAACTGCGATAAACCACCTCAATTACTGGGAACGCTTGAAGTTCCTAAACCTGTACTCCCTAGAACGCAGGCGGGAGAGATACATTATTATATACACTTGGAAAATCCTAGAGGGATTAGTACCAAACTTGCACACGAAAATCACTCCCTATGAAAGCAAAAGACTCGGCAGACGATGCAACATCCCCCCAATGAAAACCAGGGGTGCCACTAGCACGATAAGAGATAACACAATAAGTGTGAGGGGCCCTAGACTGTTCAACTGCCTCCCAGCATACATAAGGGGGATTACCAATAGACCCCTGGCTGTCTTCAAGAAGGCGCTGGACAGGCACCTAAAGTCAGTACCTGACCAGCCGGGCTGTGATTCGTACGTCGGGTTGCGTGCGGCCAACAATAACAGCCTGGTTGATCAGGCCCTGATCCACCATGAGGCCTGATCACAGACGGGGCCGCGGGGGAGTTGACCCCCGAAACCCTCTCCAGGTAAACCCCAGGTAAACGTTCTAATGGTGGGTCATGATAAGACTAAGACCAGCGTTCGGGAACACTTGTCCTGTTTCCTGATAAATCTTACCTACCTGGAGTTTACCTGGAGAGGGTTTCGGGGGTCAACGCCCCCGCGGCCAGGTCTGAGACCTAACATTATTGTACATTGATTACTACGGTAGTTTTTCCCATCTGCCTCCAGTGGGAGACTCCACAAACAAGTTAGTTGTAAAAATATCAAGTTATACCGGCAGGTGGTTTTGAAAAAAGACACTAAATGTAAATACAGTAGGATATTATAATGTAAACGTTTCGCCCCTGGGTCTTGGTCCCAGGATCGAAAAGTTTCCAATAAAATGTCCTGATGTTTGCATTTTGTGTGTTTTCCAACAAAAAAATTACTGAAAAAAAGGTCAGGGAATTTATTAGTCAAGGACGACTTTTATAACGTCAAGTTGTGATTTATTGATGTCCATCAAGGCGATTTCTAATTACCTCCACAATTATTGTTTCCACTAATTTTTCAACTATTAATTATTATTGTTGTATAAGTTAGCTTCACGCTGTCTTGAATAAGTTAGCTTCACGTTGTCTTGTATAAGTTAGCTTCACGTTGTCTTGTATAAGTTAGCTTCACGTTGTCTTGTATAAGTTAGCTTCACGCTGTCTTGTATAAGTTAGCTTCACGCTGTCTTGTATAAGTTAGCTTCACGTTGTCTTGTATAAGCTAGCTTCTCGCTGTCTTGTATAAGTTAGCTTCTCGCTGTCTTGTATAAGTTAGCTTCACGCTGTCTTGTATAAGTTAGCTTCTCGCTGTCTTGTATAAGTTAGCTTCACGCTGTCTTGTATAAGTTAGCTTCACGTTGTCTTGTATAAGTTAGCTTCACGTTGTCTTGTATAAGTTAGCTTCACGCTGTCTTGTATAAGTTAGCTTCACGTTGTCTTGTATAAGCTAGCTTCTCGCTGTCTTGTATAAGTTAGCTTCTCGCTGTCTTGTATAAGTTAGCTTCACGCTGTCTTGTATAAGTTAGCTTCTCGCTGTCTTGTATAAGTTAGCTTCACGCTGTCTTGTATAAGTTAGCTTCACGCTGTCTTGTATAAGTTAGCTTCACGCTGTCTTGTATAAGTTAGCTTCACGCTGTCTTGTATAAGTTAGCTTCTCGCTGTCTTGTATAAGTTAGCTTCACATTGTCTTGTATAAGTTAGCTTCTCGCTGTCTTGTATAAGTTAGCTTCACGCTGTCTTGTATAAGTTAGCTTCTCGCTGTCTTGTATAAGTTAGCTTCACGCTGTCTTGTATAAGTTAGCTTCACGTTGTCTTGTATAAGTTAGGTTCACGCTGTCTTGTATAAGATAGCTTCACGCTGTGTTGTATAAGTTAGCTTCACGCTGTCTTGTATAAGTTAGCTTCACGCTGTCTTGTATAAGTTAGCTTCATGCTGTCTTGTATAAGTTAGCTTCACGCTGTTTTGTATAAGTTAGCTTCATGCTGTCTTGTATAAGTTAGCTTCACGCTGTCTTGTATAAGTTAGCTTCACGCTGTCTTGTATAAGTTAGCTTCACGCTGTCTTGTATAAGTTAGCTTCACGCTGTCTTGTATAAGTTAGCTTCACGCTGTCTTGTATAAGTTAGCTTCACATTGTCTTGTATAAGTTAGCTTCACGCTGTCTTGTATGAGTTAGCTTCACATTGTCTTGTATAAGTTAGCTTCACGCTGTCTTGTATAAGTTAGCTTCACACTGTCTTATATAAGTTAGCTTCACGCTGTCTTGTATAGTTAGCTTCGCTGTCTTGTATAAGTTAGCTTCCGCTGTCTTGTATAAGTTAGCTTCACGCTGTCTTGTATAAGTTGCTTCACGCTGTCTTGTAAAGTTAGCTTCACGCTGTCTTGTATAAGTTAGCTTCATGCTGTCTTGTATAAGTTAGCTTCACTGTCTTGATAAGTTAGCTTCACACTGTCTTGTATAAGTTAGCTTACGCTGTCTTGTATAAGTTAGCTTCAAACTGTCTTGTAAGTTAGCTTCACGTTCTTGTATAAGTTAGCTTCACGCTGTCTTGTATAAGTTAGCTTCACATTGTCTTGTATAAGTTAGCTTCACGCTGTCTTGTATAAGTTAGCTTCACGTTGTCTTGTATAAGTTAGCTTCACGCTGTCTTGTATAAGTTAGCTTCACATTGTCTTGTATAAGTTAGCTTCACGCTGTCTTGTATAAGTTAGCTTCACGCTGTCTTGTATAAGTTAGCTTCACGCTGTCTTGTATAAGTTAGCTTCACGCTGTCTTGTATAAGTTAGCTTCACGCTGTCTTGTATAAGTTAGCTTTATGCTGTCTTGTATAAGTTAGCTTCACGCTGTCTTGTATAAGTTAGCTTCACGCTGTCTTGTATAAGTTAGCTTCCGCTGTCTTGTATAAGTTAGCTTCACGCTGTCTTATAAGTTAGCTTCTGCTGTCTTGTATAAGTTGCTTCACGTTCTGTCTTGTATAGTTAGCTTCCGCTGTCTTGTATAAGTTAGCTTCACGCTGTCTTGTATAAGTTAGCTTCACAGTTTGTCATTGCTATCACAGCTTGTTAGCTTCACTGTCTTGTATAGTAGCTTCACGCTGTCTTGTATAGTTAGCTTCACGCTGTCTTGTATAAGTTAGCTTCACGCTGTCTTGTATAAGTTAGCTTCACGCTGTCTTGTATAGTTAGCTTCACATTGTCTTGTATAGTTACTTCACGCTGTCTTGTATAAGTTAGCTTACTCTGTCTTGTATAAGTTAGCTTCACGTAGCTTGTATAAGTTAGCTTCAGCTGTCTTGTATAAGTTAGCTTCACGCTGTCTTGTATAAGTTAGCTTCACGCTGTCTTGTATAGTTAGCTTCACCTGTCTTGTATAAGTTAGCTTCACTGTCTTGTATAAGTTAGCTTCACGCTGTCTTGTATGTTAGCTTCACGCTGTCTTGTATAAGTTAGCTTCACTGTCTTGTATAAGTTAGCTTCACTCTGTCTTATAAGTTAGCTTCACGCTGTCTTGTATAAGTTATCTTTTTTCACTGTCTTGTATAAGTTAGCTTCACGTGTCTTGTATAAGTTAGCTTCACGTGTCTTGTATAAGTTAGCTTCACGCTGTCTTGTATAAGTTAGCTTCACGCTGTCTTGTATAAGTTAGCTTCACGCTGTCTTGTATAAGTTAGCTTCACGCTGTCTTGTATAAGTTAGCTTCACGCTGTCTTGTAAGTTAGCTTCACGCTGTCTTGTATAAGTTAGCTTCACGCTGTCTTGTATAAGTTAGCTTCACGCTGTCTATCAGTATGAGTCACTTCACTATGTCTTCAAAGTTAGCTTCACCTGTCATATGTTAGCTTCACAAGCTCTGTGTCATCTGCTTCAGCTCTTGGGTATAAGTTAGCTTCACGCTTGTCTTATAAGTTAGTCTTCACGCTTCTTTATAAATTACTTCACTCATCGATAAGTTACTTCCGCTGTCTTGTATAAGTTAGCTTCTCGCTGTCTTGTATAAGTTGGCTTCACGCTGTCTTGTATAAGTTAGCTTCACGCTGTCTTGTAAAGTGATAGCTTCACGCTGTCTTGTATAAGTAGCTTCACGCTGTCTTGTATAAGTAGCTTCACTTTTCTTGTAAGTTAGCTTCATGCTGTCTTGTATCAGTAAGATTCACGTTGTCTTGTATAAGTTAGCTTCACGTGTCTTGTATAGTTAGCTTCACATGCTTCTGTATAAGTTAGCTTCACGCTGTCTTGTATAGTTAGTTCACGTGTCTTGTATGTTAGCTTCACGCTAGTCTTGTATAAGTTAGCTTCACGTGTCTGGTAAGCTTAGGTTCACGCTGTCTTGTATAGTTAGCTTCAGTTATCTTGTATAAGTTAGTTCACGTTTCTTGACAAGTTAGCTTCACGTTGTCTTGTATAAGTAGTTCACGCTGTCTTGTATAAGATAGCTTCACGCTGTGTTGTATGTTAGCTTCACGCGTCTTGTATAGTAGCTTCACGCTGTCTTGTATAAGTTACTTCATGCTGTCTTGCATAAGTTAGCTTACGCTGTTTGTATGTTAGCTTCAGCTGTCTGATAAGTTAGCTTCACGCTGTCTGTATAAGTTAGCTCAGCTGTCTTGTAGTAGCTTCGCTGTCAAAGTTAGCTTCACCTGTCTTGTATAAGTTAGCTTCCGCTGTCCTTGTATAAGTTAGCTTCAATTGTCTTGTATAAGTTACTGGGTCACTCATCACAAGCTACTGGGTCACTCATCACAAGCTACTGGGCACTCATCACAGCTACTGGGTCACTCATCACAAGTTACTGGGTCACTCATCACAAGCTACTGGTCACTTATCACAAGCTACTGGGTCACTCATCACAAGCTACTGGGTCACTCATCACAATCTACTGGGTCACTCATCACAAGCTACTGGGTCACTCATCAAAAGCTACTGGGTCACTCATCACAAGTTACTGGGTCACTCATCACAAGCTACTGGGTCACTCATCACAAGCTACTGTGTCACTCATCACAAGCTACTGGGTCACTCATCACAAGTTACTAGGTCACTCATCACAAGCTACTGGGTCACTCGTCACAAGCTACTGGGTCACTCATCACAAGCTACTGGGTCACTTATCACAAGCTACTGGGTTACTCTTTACAAGCTACTGTGTCACTCATCACAAGCTACTGGGTCACTCATCACAAGTTACTGGGTCACTCATCACAAACTACTGGTTCACTCATCACAAGCTACGGGGTCACTCATCACAAGCTACTGTGTCACTCATCACAAGCTACTGGGTTACTCATCACAAGTTACTGGGTCACTCATCACAAGCTACTGGGTCACTCATCACAAGCTACTGTGTCACTCATCACAAGCTACTGTGTCACTCATCACAAGCTACTGTGTCACTCATCACAAGGTACTGTGTCACTTATCACAAGCTACTGGGTCACTCATCACAATCTACTGAGTCACTCATCGCAAGCTACTGGGTCACTCATCACAATCTACTGGGTCACTCATCACAAGCTACTGTGTCACTCATCACAAGCTACTGTGTCACTCATCAAAAGCTACTGGGTCACTCATCACAAGCTACTGTGTCACTCATTACAAGCTACTGGGTCACTCATCACAAGTTACTGGGTCACTCATCACAAGCTATTGGGTCACTCATCACAAGCTACTGGGTCACTCATCATAAGCTACTGGGTCACTCATCACAAGTTATTGGGTCACTCATCAAAAGCTACTGGGTCACTCATCACAAGCTACTGGGTCACTCATCACAAGCTACTGGGTCACTCATCACAAGCTACTGGGTCACTCATCACAAGCTACTGTGTCACTCATCACAAGCTACTGGGTCACTCATCACAAGCTACTGGGTCACTCATCACAAGTTACTGGGTCACTCATCACAAGCTACTGGGTCACTCATCACAAGCTACTGGGTCACTCATCACAAGCTACTGGGTCACTCATCACAAGCTACTGTGTCACTCATCACAAGCTACTGGGTCACTCATCACAAGCTACTGGTCACTCATCACAGCTACTGGGTCACTCATCACAAGTTACTGGGTCACTCATCACAAGCTACTGGGTCACTCATCACAAGCTACTGTGTCACTTATCACAAGCTACTGGGTCACTCATCACAAGCTACTGGGTCACTCATCACAAGCTACTGTGTCACTCATCACAAGCTACTGGGTCACTCATCACAAGCTACTGTGTCACTCATCACAAGCTACTGAGTCACTCATCACAAGTTACTGGGTCACTCATCACAAGCTACTGGGTCACTCATCACAAGCTTACTGGGTCACTCATCACAATGGTACTCATCACAAGACTGGTCACTTATCACAAGCTACTGTGTCACTCATCACAAGCTACTGGGTCACTCATCACAAGTTACTGGGTCACTCATCACAAGCAACTGGGTCACTCATCACAAGCTACTGGGTCACTCATCACAAGCTACTGGGTCTAACTTCATCATCAAGCTACTGTTCACTCATCACAAGCTACTGGTCACTCATCACAAGCTACTGGGTCACTCATCACAAGCTACTGGTCACTCATCACAAGCTACTGTCCTCATCAGTAGGGTCACTCATCACAAGCTACTGGGTCACTCATCACAAGCTACTGTATCAAGTTCACTCATCACAAGCTACTGGGTCCTATCAGTATGTCACTCATCAATACTGGTCACTCATCACAAGCTACTGGGTCACTCATCACAAGCTACTGGGTCACTCATCACAAGCTATGGGTCACTCATCACAAGCTACTGGGTCACTCATCACAAGTACTGGTCACTCATCACAAGCTACTGGTCACTCATCACAATATGGTCATCATCACATACTGGGTCACTCATCACAAGCTACTGGGTCACTCATCACAAGTACTGGTCACTCATCACAAGTACTGGTATGTCACTCATCACAAGCTACTGGTCACTCATCACAAGCTACTGTCACTATCACAAGCTACTGGGTCACTCATCACAGTCGTCCCTCACAAGCTACTGGGTCACTCATCACAAGCTACTGGTCACTCATCACAAGCTACTGGGTCACTCATCACAAGTTTGTACTCATCAGCTACTGGGTCACTCATCACAAGCTACTGGGTCACTCATCACAAGCTACTGGGTCACTCATCACAAGCTACTGGGTCACTCATCACAAGTACTGGTCACTCATCACAAGTACTGGGTCACTCATCCAAGCTACTGGTCACTCATCACAAGCTACTGGGTCACTCATCACAAGCTACTGTGTCACTCATCACAAGCTACTGGGTCACTCATCACAAGCTACTGTGTCACTCATCACAAGCTACTGGGTCACTCATCACAAGCTACTGGGTCACTCATCACAAGCTACTGGGTCACTCATCACAAGCTACTGGGTCACTCATCACAAGCTACTGGGTCACTCATCACAAGCTACTGAGTCACTCATCACAAGCTACTGGGTCACTCATCACAAGCTACTGGGTCACTCATCACAAGCTACTCGGTCGACTAATGTACTGTGTAATTTGGGAACCTTAATGTGTTATTGTCACATGTTTTAATCTTTTAATTACATAAGCTAATGAATCACTTCTGGAGTTGACATAGACCAAAACAAACAGTGACTCTGCAAATAGCTATTTAAAACTTTTTATAAATTTTGCGAAGTTCTTCCCGAAAGAGGATTAAAATCAGTGGAATTGAAATCAATACAGATATTACATATTTAAAGTGATTATTTTCCTTACATTACTATTCAAATGAACGTTACCATAAACGAAGGAACCTGGGTTTGATACCCAGGCTGGGCGAAACGTATTTCCAAGTTTCCTTTGACTTGTGTGTCATGTTTAACAATTGTCATTTCTCAAAAATGTCACACCAGTTCTTATGTGTTTAACAATTGTCATTTCTCAAAAATGTCACACCAGTTCTTATGTGTTTAACAATTGTCATTTCTCAAAAATGTCACACCAGTTCTTATGTGCCTTGTTTCTCATCTTGTGGAAATCACTATACCCTGTACATGTCTTCCTCATCTGGTGGGTATCACCACACCTTAGGTAGCATTAGAAATACAGGAAATAATGACATAAATGAGACATGGTTGGACGTGAGATGCATCAGTCTATCTTTGGCTACTCTCTATGGTCTGGTGTGCAAGTTGCTTATATAACAGACACACCATGGAGGTTAGGTAAGGTTCGTTAGGACACAGGACAAGTGTTTCCTGACGCAGGTCTTACTCATATAATTAACCGCCACTGCAGCTGGTCACTTGTCCAAGGCCTTCCACTGGCTTACTGTCCAACCCTTTTGAAAATCATATTAGTCGTTTTAACACGATGAACTAAATTAGAAAACTTGTTTACAAGGAAAATGTTTCTAACCTTGCACAGAAACATATTCTAAATAATAATAATAATAATAATAATAATAATAATAATAATAATAATAATAATAATAATAATAATAATAATAAAATAATAATAATTAATAATAATAATATATATTATTATTATTATTATTATTATTATTATTATTATTATTATTATTATTATTATTATTATTATTATTATTATTATTATTATTATTATTATTAGATTTAGGGAAAACACTCGATTACAAAATAGGAGGAAATAAATTTCAATACAATTCTTTTGATCAAAAACCCTTCACCGGAAGTCACATGAGGAGATTTACAAGGTAGACCGGCAACTACTCATTGAATACCAAATAATGACATATAATTCTAGCCCTTGCAACACAAACAAGAAAGTGTTTTTTAGCTGAATACACAATGGAACTCAGCATACCTCTGGGTAGGTTCTTCAATAAATAATTGCTCACGGGAATTACCTTGGCGTAGCGGAAGATAACTAACGTAATACCCATTTACAACTCAGAAGAAATGTCGTTAGCTTCCAATTACCGCCATGTCTGTGTCAGTCTGTCGTCAATCATGATAAAAATACTGGAATATAATATAGGATATACTGTACGAGGCTATCTTGATATACATAGTTTGGCCAGCAAGTGTCAACACAGGTATACAATATGTCTGTTCACAAAGACATATAAAGCGACTCACGAAATCGTAAAAACACGATTGCAACCACGGAACGAGTGGGACTTGAATCAGTGGCAGGTGAGCCTCTTGCCATGGGTTTAATCCTCACCGGTTCCCTGATAAATTTGAAGCATTAAACAGGGATACTTTGTCTGAACTTCAGTAATTGGGTTATTTACAAGAGACTAGTAAAAATAGCGAGATCACACACTTTTAGAGGAAAAGATCTCTCTGTGATTGAGACATGTATCATCGACAGCAACAGACAACATTAATGGGGGTAGGTAAATGGACACAGATGCAACTAATGTGACATTTTATTGTGGAAACGTTTCGCTCTCCAGGAGCTTTGTTAAGCTTGACAAAGCTCCTGGAGAGCGAAACGTTGCCACGATAAAATATCACATTAGTTGCATCTCTCTCCCTTTGCCTATCATTTTGTCGGTAATTCTATAATTATTATTAACGAGATAAAATTAGAATGAGGACCAGTCACAGGGGCTATTATTAGGCCCAAATTATTTACAATCTATACAAAACTTAAATTAGCGAATAAATTGTAATGTTGATGCGCCGATAATGCATACAAAGAGAACCAAAATAATTCTGAAAACAACAGCAAGACCCAGAGAGAGAGAGAGAGAGAGATTTGGTAACTTTATTCACGTGGTTGGATATCTGGCAGCTGCAGATCAACACTGATAAATGTCAAGTCTTCAATTTATATCTAATAATATATGTTATGGTTGTGGATATCATCGCCCCAGCGGTCCGGCCTCATCTAAAGGAAAACAAATATCACGGGAAGAATCACTATTAGGAAAGTTTGTAGAAATAAAATAACTGCTATTAAACCATAGTGAATGGGAGATAAACTTGAGTTTTGGTTAGTTCTGACTCTCTTATTGTCTCAGTATTACGAAATGCACATAAACGTTTGTGCATTTCGAAAGAAGACAATGTACGTACTCAACCTTATGATGGCTACGAGGGTGACTGCCCCCGCAACCCGATCCCACACCAGACCTCACCTAATTGATGATATAATCAGTCAGGTTATTAGTTCTAGCTGCGAGCATTAAACTGTGAGAGCCAGATGTTTAGGAACTACTTGGATTAGCTTGTCTAGTTTCCTTTTGAAGACAATTGTCTGTTGGTGATTCCTTTTACATCCGAGGGCGAGGTGTTGCACCCATCACACTTACTGAAAGCCTTGAATCAACATTCCCGTGAAGGAAAAATCTGCTCCTCCAAGCAGATTTTGACGCATTTTATACAGACGCTGCCCAATTCCAAATTAAAATATATTCCTTGCAATAACATGTGTTTTGTTTACTAGTCTCTCGTCTGGAACAGTGTTATTGTTCTTCCTCCAATCGTAGAACATAATTTTATTTTTGAAGAATGAGACATCTGTGTAACAAGAAGCCTGTGGCTTCTTCAGTCCACTTTGATGGACTGAAGACACCGACTAAAGGCTGAGGGACTGATTACCTCAAACTGCTACTCCTCATCTTCCACCGTAATTCTCTGCAAAGGATTGTAAAAGCCACTATCTTCTGCTTTGCATAGGTTTATTATCATCTACAGTAATGATCAACCACTAATCCGGAAACTGGAGATGAAACTTTTACGACGTTTCGGGTCTTTGTGGACCATTATCCACTCACGAATACATAACGGCCCACGGCGGGCCGAAACGTCTAAATTTCATCTGCAGTTTCCGTGTGTTTCCATAGTGTGAAACTCTCGTTAACCTCTTCTTCAACGTGAGCGAGAACTACGTTTTCACTTAGTGTTTATAGTAATTAATAGAAAATAGTGGATAAACAGAGTTTTCTGACCTGTGATCCATCCCCATTGTGAATGTGGAGAGTGTGTGCTAGGTGTGTAGATGTCCAGTATCTGTGCTAGGTGTGTAGATATCAAGTATCTGTGCTAGGTGTGTAGATGTCCAGTATCTGTGCTAGGTGTGTAGATGTCCAGTATCTGTGCTAGGTGTGTAGATGTCCAGTATCTGTCTAAGGTGTGTAGATGTCAAGTATCTGTGCTAGGTTTGTAGATGTCCAGTATCTGTGCTAGGTTTGTAGATGTCCAGTATCTGTGTTAGGTGTGTAGATGTCCAGTATCTGTGCTAGGTGTGTAGATGCCCAGTATCTGTGCTAGGTGTGTAGATGTCCAGTATCTGTGCTAGGTGTGTAGATGTCCAGTATCTGTGCTAGGTGTGTAGATGTCCAGTATCTGTGCTAGGTGTGTAGATGCCCAGTATCTGTGCTAGGAGTGTAGATGTCCAGTATCTGTGCTAGGTGTGTAGATGTCCAGTATCTGTGCTAGGTGTGTAGATGTCCAGTATCTGTGCTAAGTGTGTAGATGTCCAGTATCTGTGCTAGGTGTGTAGATGTCCAGTATCTGTGCTAGGTGTGTAGATGTCCAGTATCTGTGCTAGGTGTGTAGATGTCCAGTATCTGTGCTAGGTGTGTAGATGTCCAGTATCTGTGCTAGGTGTGTAGATGTCAAGTATCTTTGCTAGGTGTGTAGATGTCCAGTATCTGTGTTAGGTGTGTAGATGTCCAGTATCTGTGCTAGGTGTGTAGATGCCCAGTATCTGTGCTAGGTGTGTAGATGTCCAGTATCTGTGCTAGGTGTGTAGATGTCCAGTATCTGTGTTAGGTGTGTAGATGTCCAGTATCTGTGCTAGGTGTGTAGATGCGCAGTATTTGTGCTAGGTGTGTAGATGTCCAGTATCTGTGCTAGGTGTGTAGATGTCAAGTATCTGTGCTAGGTTTGTAGATGTCCAGTATCTGTGTTAGGTGTGTAGATGTCCAGTATCTGTGCTAGGTGTGTAGATGCCCAGTATCTATGCTAGGTGTGTAGATGTCAAGTATCTGTGCTAGGTGTGTAGATGTCCAGTATCTGTGCTAGGTGTGTAGATGTCCAGTATCTGTGCTAAGTGTGTAGATGTCCAGTATCTGTGCTAGGTGTGTAGATGTCCAGTATCTGTGCTAGGTGTGTAGATGTCCAGTATCTGTGCTAGGTGTGTAGATGTCCAGTATCTGTGCTAGGTGTGTAGATGTACAGTATCTGTGCAAGGTGTGTAGATGTCCAGTATCTGTGCTAGGTGTGTAGATGTACAGTATCTGTGCTAGGTGTGTAGATGTCCAGTATCTGTGCTAGGTGTGTAGATGTCCAGTATCTGTGCAAGGTGTGTAGATGTCCAGTATCTGTGCTAGGTGTGCAGATGTCCAGTATCTGTGCTAGGTGTGTAGATGTCCAGTATCTGTGCTAGGTTTGTAGATGTCCAGTATCTGTGTTAGGTGTGTAGATGTCCAGTATCTGTGCTAGGTGTGTAGATGCCCAGTATCTATGCTAGGTGTGTAGATGTCAATTATCTGTGCTAGGTGTGTAGATGTCCAGTATCTATGCTAGGTGTGTAGATGTCAAATATCTGTGCTAGGTGTGTAGATGTCCAGTATCTGTGCTAGGTGGTGTGTAGAAATCCAAGTATCTGTGCTAGGAGTGTAGATGTCCAGTATATTTGCTAGGTGTGTAGATGTCCAGTATCTGTGCTAGGTGTGTAGATGTCCAGTATCTGTGCTAGGTGTGTAGATGTCCAGTATCTGTGCTAGGTGTGTAGACGTCCAGTATCTGTGCTAGGTGTGTAGATGTCAAGTATCTGTGCTAGGTGTGTAGATGTCCAGTATCTGTACTAGGTGTGTAGATGTCCAGTATCTGTGCTAGGTGTGTAGATGTCCAGTATCTGTGCTAGGTGTGTAGATGTACAGTATCTGTGCAAGGTGTGTAGATGTCCAGTATCTGTGCTAGGTGTGTAGATGTCAGTATCTGTGCTAGGTGTGTAGATGTCCAGTATCTGTGCTAGGTGTGTAGATGTCCAGTATCTGTGCAAGGTGTGTAGATGTCCAGTATCTGTGCTAGGTGTGTAGATGCCCAGTATCTATGCTAGGTGTGTAGATGTCAATTATCTGTGCTAGGTGTGTAGATGTCCAGTATCTGTGGTAGGTGTGTAGATGTCAAGTATCTGTGCTAGGTGTGTAGATGTCCAGTATCTGTGCAAGGTGTGTAGATGTCCAGTATCTGTGCTAGGTGTGTAGATGTACAGTATCTGTGCAAGGTGTGTAGATGTCCAGTATCTGTGCTAGGTGTGTAGATGTACAGTATCTGTGCTAGGTGTGTAGATGTCCAGTATCTGTGCTAGGTGTGTAGATGTCCAGTATCTGTGCAAGGTGTGTAGATGTCCAGTATCTGTGCTAGGTGTGTAGATGTCCACTATCTGTGCTAGGTGTGTAGATGTCAAGTATCTGTGCTAGGTGTGTAGATGTCCAGTATCTGTGTTAGGTGTGTAGATGTCCAGTATCTGTGCTAGGTGTGTAGATGCCCAGTATCTGTGCTAGGTGTGTAGATGTCCAGTATATTTGCTAGGTGTGTAGATGTCCAGTATCTGTGCTAGGTGTGTAGATGTCCAGTATCTGTGCTAGTTGTGTAGATGTCCAGTATCTGTGCTAGGTGTGTAGATGTCCAGTATCTGTGCTAGGTGTGTAGATGTCCAGTATCTGTGCTAGGTGTGTAGATGTCCAGTATATGTGCTAGTTGTGTAGATGTCCAGTATCTGTGCTAGGTGTGTAGATGTCCAGTATCTGTGCTAGGTGTGTAGATGTCCAGTATCTGTGCTAGGTGTGTAGATGTCCAGTATCTGTGCTAGGTGTGTAGATGTCCAGTATCTGTGCTAGGTGTGTAGATGTACAGTATCTGTGCAAGGTGTGTAGATGTCCAGTATCTGTACTAGAGCGAGCTACTTCACTTAATTATTGAAGAGGTTATTCCAGAGTTCGCTAAGAACCTACTCGCATACTTCTAGGCTTCTACTCACATACTCGAGACACATGTTTGTCTTACACTGCTTTATATATGAGACTCGTTCCATTATTATTTTCATACACCGCTGCAGGGTAGGGTGCGCTAAAAGGTGTAATATGCCTGATCAGAGACCAGCGAAATGAGAGTATAACAGAGGTTGATTTAGGAAGGGGGGGTGAGGAGTGCTAAAGGAAATACGTATAATCAAAGTTGGTGTAATAAAGCTCAGAACTCGTTCCAGCGCTCGAGTAATTTATTTCTCAAGAGTCGTAATTACTTCTTGTATTTGAATTGTTTTATTAATTAAAAGACGGATATTAAGCGTTTATTTCGAGTACTATCCGTCTCTTCCTTAGTCTCAGTTATCATGACTTACTAGTGGCTCTGTTCTCCCTAGAACCTCTAAGTGTAAATGCCTAATGTGAAGCGGTAAAACCCATGTGGGTCAATCAACACCAGACAAGAGAGTTTAAGACCCTTAACCCAGCAGCTAGGCGCTCGTGGAGGGGACTGGAGAAAGGAGGAGCAGGCAGCAGGCTAGGTCGCAGGAGAGGGCAGGCAGGTAGGAACATCAGAGGGCAGGCAGGTAGGAACATCAGAGGGCAGGCAGGTAGGAACATCAGAGGGCAGGCAGGTAGGAACATCAGAGGGCAGGCAGGTAGGAACATCAGAGGGCAGGCAGGTAGGAACATCAGAGGGAAGGCAGGTAGGAACATCAGAGGGCAGCCCACTGGTGGGTGTTATTGGAGTGATTAAGGAGGCAGGTTTGTAGAAGAGCCATTTTCAATCTTTTTGAAGCTGCTCCTGGAGAGGTGGTATAGTTTAGTCGTGTTTCCTAAGGTGAAACTTAGAGACTTGGTGAACTCAAGAACTTGGGTGAGTGTGAAGTGGTGGCACCAAGGCCTTTGTGGAGCTCAGTGCAGGTCATGGTGTCAGTAGTTGATGAAGAAGTGTAGAAGGTAAGGTTTTCCCATGAGGGTGTACTGGAATCATCAATTTCTTCTTCGGCAGTGGATTCAGCGGGCGAGTCTACAATTGTGCTGGCAGGTGACTGTGGGTCAACCAGCCACCTGGTTGTCTTCAAGAGGGAGCTCGACAGATACCTAAAGTCAGTACCGGATCAACCAGGCTGGGTTGATACGTTGGACTGCGTGCGGCCAGCAGTAACAGCCTAGTTGATCAGGCCCTGATCCACCGAGAGGCCTGGTCATGGACCGGGCTGCGGGGGCGTTGATCCCCTTAACGCCCTCCAGGTAGACTTCAGGTAGGTAGCCTTTATACCCCCGTCTCTTTCACTTCAGTATAATTAACTAATTTCGTTGTCAGCTGAAATAAATTTATTTTCCGCTGTTGATTGTTTATTAGACTGATTGTTAACGAAGTTCAAAATTACTTTTTAAACGGGTAAGTTGAACACACTAGGTGAAGTAGTGGTCGAGGTTCACTTTATACATGGCATGCAGGTTGGTCGAAACGAGTTAAGAGAAGTTGCCAGGTGCTGTAGCTCAACCTCTGCGAGTATAACTAGGTTAACATACACACACACACACACTCAGATGAATCACAGGGATGTTAGGAAGTATTTCTTCAGTCACAGAGTTGTCAGGAAGTGGAATAGTCTGGGAAGTGATGTAGTGGAGGCAGGATCCATACATAGCTTTAAGAAGAGGTATAATAAAGCTCATGGAGCAGGAAGAGTGACCTAGTAGCAACCAACTAAGAGGCGGGGCCAGGAGCTGTGAATCGACCCCAGCAACCACAACTAGGTGAGTACAACTTCTAATGGATACACCAAAGATATATTGACCAGATGGAATATCTCCATAAATATTAAATGAAGGAACTGAAATATTGGGCACTTTATTCACACTGATCTTCAGCAAATCTTTAATGACAATGCAAGATCCCCCAATGAAAAGCAGGGGCGCCACGAGTACACTAAGTCAACACAGTAAGTGTCAGGGGGCCAAGACTGTTCAACTGCCTCCCAGCATACATTAAGGTGGATTACCAATAGACGCCTGGCCGGACAGACACCTAAAGTCAGTTACCGATCAACCGGGCTGTGGTTCGTACATCGGTTTGCGTGCAGCCAGTAGTAACAGCCTGGTTGATCAGGCCCAGATTCACCGCGAGGCCTACTCATGGACCAATCCGCGGAGGCGTTAACCCTCGAAACCCCCTCCAGGTATACTCCAGATATAGGGGTAAAGTGCCAAGGGACTGGAAGACAGCATAGGGAGCTATAAACTACGGATCAGAGTCCCTAACTTGTGTAGCAGTACAAGCTGCTGGTAAAGATTTATATAAATGAAACTTGTCGACCATCTTGACAACACTAAATTACTCACGGAACACAAGTCGACCATCTTAACAACACTAAATTACTCACGGAACACAAGTCGACCATCTTGACAAAACTAAATTACTCACGGAACACAAGTCGACCATCTTGACAACACTAAATTACTCACGGAACACAAGTCGACCATCTTGACAACACTAAATTACTCACGGAACACAAGTCGACCATCTTAACAACACTAAATTACTCACGGAACACAGCGTGAGTTTAAAAACAGAAGGTCGTGCCCTACAAACCTTTTCCACTCGTATGATCTATTAAAACAGGTGAGACACTGAAGAGAGGAATGGGTGAACTGCATATTCCTAGACTGTAAAACGGCATTTAAATAGATATAACGCAGTAGGCTAATTAGAAAATTTGAAAAAGATAACTGGGATAAAGAAAATAAATGGGGTGAAATTAGAGTGGGGACAGATCAAAAGTGGCATTAACTTTGATAACCTTTAAGTAAATATAAAATAAAGCATGAGGATATTGGTTGACGACAGAAAAATAGGTCGAATAAGATATTGAATAAGTGGCAGAAGCGGTTTAATGCGGAAAAGTTGAAATTACTAATAGATGGGAATGAGAACAACTTGCCCCCTCTTTTAAGATAGGTGATACACGACTTTATCTTACAGAATAAGAAAAAGATTTGGAAGTCATAGTAAACAGATAGCTAAAACGAAGATAGTAGTATCTAAGCGTTCGTAATAAAGCTAGCAGATTATTCCAAAACGTTTCGCCCTCACATTAGGCTTCTTCAATCGAATAAAAAGGCAGTGGAAATAAATGGTATAAAATACCGACACAATGGAAAAATAAACACATAAGCAGTATAATGTGATCCTTTATTGACAACGTTTCGCCCACGCAGTGGGCTTTATCGAGTCACAAACAGATCTGTCTGTGACTCGATAAAGCCCACTGCGTGGGCGAAACGTTGTCAATAAAGGATCACATTATACTGCTTATGTGTTTATTTTTCGAATAAAAAGGCAACAGAAACAGTAAAGATGTAATCACTCCATCACCCTGGAAGACAGTTTTGAGGTGGTCAGTCCTTCAGCCTGGAGGGACTGACCACCTCATATTCACTCGTCGTAAGATCTTCACCATTAGTGTCCAGAGCCAGGTAGCACTGTTCATCTCTACACTCTGGGACAGCCACTGTCTTATTTTTATTTTAATACTCAAAGTTGATGATTAAGACACATGTGCAACAGTTGGGAATCTTTATTGTTGCAACGTTTCTCTTACACAGTAGACTTCTTCAGTCATATACAGAGGCAGTAGGTGAAGTAGTGAAATGAAGATTTAATCCAGGCTGAGGGACTGACCACCTCGAATACTATTTATCCATGGTTGATGGACTCATTACATCATCTTCATTACACTACTTCACCTGCTGCCTCTGTATTTGACTGAAGAAGCCCACTTTGTGGGCGAAACGTTGCAACAATAAAAATTCCCAACTGTTGCACATGTATCTTAATCATCAACTTGTATATATTTTATACCATTTTCAACATAATACTCCAAGTAAATATTAACAGTAGTAATCACTAGTTCCAAGCTCAGGGTGATCTCTAGATTATTTACTACTGTATCATAGTTTGCTAAAACTAGGTTATTCCTTCTGCTTGGTTCTGTTATAAGCTGCTTCCCACCACTAGCAAGTCGTGTTTTGAAGAGTTTCATCGCTATCCACTTTCAAGGGTCGGTATAACTCGCCTAAAATCAAATTTTCATGTCTTAGAAATTCTACCCAGACTTGTTTTTGCGCCTTCTCATCATTCTATAAATGTGGTACAAATTAAATCCTGAAAATGCCCTCTGGCAGACACGTCCCGACTCTTCAGGTCTCAGTTATTGCAACAATGTACACATCCCTTCACTCACACAACCAATTTCAACTCACTTATCTTGTTTTATGCATTATGACTATTTGTATAGTAAATGATCAGACATTTTCCTCCTCGTTGCCTACATCCGTCTGTGGCAGAATGATACACACGACAGGAAACTTTCCCCTCTTCCTAATTATGTCTGGCTCCTTCCTGTACCTGGTAAGCAGGTCCTCTCTTCTACACTTCCTATCATCATTTCCTCCTGTGCTGAGACATACAATAGGATTGCTCTCATTACCAGTCATGTTTCCTTACCTGCTAACAATATTCTCCATCCCCAGGAAAACAAACTGTCTCTTCTTCCTATCTCTGCTATGAAAAGCCCTGTCCACAAATCTACGATGGGAATCATCTGCAACTAAACATTGTTATTTTCAATAACGGCTCTCCTTGTGCCCTCGATGACCGGAACCACATATGTTCGTCAACACAGAAAAGATAGTCACAGTCACAACAGTTGTTCCTTTGATCTTCATCCTTTTCAGTTTACATCTATTCTTGATTACCAATTTCCATTCTTTCCGACTGGTATTGTCTTCTTTGCTCCGAAGAAGAGAGTTGTGCTCCTCTCCAAAGAACCGTATCTGCTTCCTAGCTTCCCCTAGCTCTGCTTTCACCACAGGATCTTCTTTCTAGCTTCCCCCAGCTCTGCTTTCACCAGAGGATCTTCTTCCTAGCTTTCCCTAGCTCTGCTTTCACCAGAGGATCTCCTTTCTGGCTTCCCCCAGCTCTACCATCACCTGAGGATCTTCCTAGCTTTCCCCAGCGTTGCCTTCACCTTAGGGTACAGCTGCACAAAGCTAAGAGAAGACATCCTTATTGAATGAACGTCAGCTAAGTCAAGTAGAAAGGAAATATTATAGGAAAAAAAAGAGCTATTAAGAATCACTCCGAGTAAAGCAAAATATATTTTGAACGTGCTTGCAAGTTTGTAAAAAATCCATGACATTTTACACCATAATATGTAAAGAAAAGACGAGCAATCCTGCCAGTGCTCGAAACATTTAACAGGCTTCCATTTCACAGTCATCCGACTTTCTGAATGACTGCTCTATACAAACTATCATATTATTATTTTCATGGACGATTTCATCGCAATTTTTGTCCCACTTAAACTCAGTCCTCTTTGGTAATATGATCATCCTGGAAAAGTTCCGACTAAATTTGTAAAAAAAACTAAGCTGGCTATTTCCAGGACTCAGAGTAGCATGTTTGGTTGTAAGCCCATAACAATCTGCTACCTGGCACTGTATTATAGTGGCTTGATGAAGACCTGGATAATCTCACACCCTAAATATTCCATCTAGTTATGAAAAATGCCAGATGCAGCCTCATTTCCTTTCTCAACGTATACAATAGACTCCGTGTGAATATGGATGTCTGATTATGGAGTAAATTACAATGTCATTCACCTTGCTGAAGAATCATTTATTCACGAGAAGTGTATCTTCGTGATCTCTATGATGTTACAATTCTCCTCTTGCTACCATTTGCTTCAGTTCTCCGCATTTGTTTATATAACCATCTGCTCTCATATACTGCTTCAGTCATTTACATGTTTCCAGTTCTAGTTCTGGATCTCTAAGTTTCGTGAGGAAGACTGTGGGGAGTATGGGGAAGCTGAGGACGGGGATGCTTATGGGTACAGAAATGAGTAGGCCGGGAGGTTAGCAGTAAGGAAGTTTAGAGGAAGGAAAATGCGATGTTAGAGGGAAGAGAAGATGTACTGGTAGAGTGACATATTGAAGAGTAGCGAGAAACAGACGCAAATATCACAGTCTGGGGTGAACAAGGTGTGAGAGTATGGGAAAGTAGAGATCAGTAGGAGTGTCTGGGTGGGATGCTGGGAGACATCAGGAGAGGTGTTGGGAAGTTGTGTTTGGTGGGTGGAGAAGTTGAAGATGGAGATGTTTGAGAGGTGAGCATTGTTGTGATGTTAATGGTGAGTGGAGGAGTTAAAGGAAAATATATAGAAGTTAGTAGAGGTGTACAGAAGGGAAGAAATCGTTAAGGAAGGAAATTGAAGGGAAGGGAAGGGTTCACTTGTTGCTGAAGAGTAAGAGGGAAGAGAGGGATAGAGAGGGATAGAGTTGTCCTTAGTGGTGGGATAACGGGTTAGCATTTTTAAGATATAGTGACTTCTCTGGGGAGGAGGAGGAGGGTGGGGATGAGGATGAGGATGGGGATGCTGCTGATTGCTTCACTTATATTTCTCACTGTTGCAGTTGTGGTACTTACATTAGTTCCACACTTGACACAACTTATTTTCGTTTTGTTTTCTCGTCTCTTCTTCAGTAACTTTCTTTGTAATACAGTATGCAGTCAATGAAAATTCACTAGGATAATTTTCTAGAAACTTCCCCCTTGACTTCTTCCATTAGAAATATTATTCTAACAAGACGACATCGTTCCCGACGCATTTTCCACTTCATTATAAATGTGACACATCACTTACTTTCTCCTCCACACTGATCAAGTATCCTCGAATATGACCTTAAAGTGACTGCCTGAGTTTTATTCTTCTCTCTCTTCTTTATTCTTCCTCTTGCTCTTCGCTTTTCCTTCGTTCCTAATACGGGAAGACCTCAAGCGACAGGTCAAAAAAATTCAACTATTCTGCATGGTAACTAGAGAAAGATTTATGAAACTATTGGTATGTGCACTGTGACCAAAGTTGTAGAACACATTCCAAGATAAGAACCTGTTCTACAACTAGTAGGCCCACTAGTAGGTCCACTAGTAGGTCCACTAGTAGGTCCACTAGCAGGCCTACTAGTAGGCCCACTAGTAGGCCCACTAGTAGGTCCACTAGTAGGTCCACTAGTAGGCCCACTAGTAGGTCCACTAGCAGGCCCACTAGTAGGCCCACTAGTAGGCCCACTAGTAGGTCCACTAGTAGGCCCACTAGTAGGTCCACTAGTAGGTCCACTAGTAGGTCCACTAGTAGGCCCACTAGTAGGTCCACTAGTAGGTCCACTAGCAGGCCCACTAGTAGGTCCACTAGTAGGCCCACTAGTAGGTCCACTAGTAGGTCCACTAGCAGGCCCACTAGTAGGTCCACTAGTAGGTCCACTAGTAGGTCCACTAGCAGGTCCACTAGCAGGCCCACTAGTAGGTCCACTAGTAGGCCCACTAGTAGGTCCACTAGTAGGTCCACTAGTAGGTCCACTAGTAGGTCCACTAGTAGGTCCACTAGCAGCCCACTAGTAGGTCCACTAGTAGGCCCACTAGTAGGTCCAGCTCACCTGTGACCTCATCTATATCCTGCTACACCTCACTTCCTATATATACAGTCTCTGACCAACTGCTTATGCTTTAGGTTAATAGACTGGTGATGTATTGATTACATCAAACTATCTCTCTTCTTCGTCTACTTCGACTTTCACCAACGCTGATGACTCCAGGAATGTGGCTCATCTTTGTATTCGACTGGTGAAGTCTGCAGCGCAGGCGAAGCGTTTCGTCAGAAATGATTCCTAGGGCACAAGTTTCTTTTAAAATAGTTGAGATTGCGCTGATGAGTAGGTAATTCTAAGTTCCTGCATCTCTGGTTGTCTTCCTTCTTGGTAACGAGTGGTGCCTCCTTATAATTAAGTGCTTGTGAGGTAAAGGTGTAAAACACAAACGTTCTTCAAGTCGTCCCTTCTGCTGGCCTATTGGTGTTCAGAAACGTGCGTATGGAGGTCTCTGGATGTTTCGCCCATGTGCATTTCATCATAATCTTATCAAGGGGTTGTTCACTTGCAATGGACTGCAGTTCTTCGTGGTGTCCCTTAGTGGTGATGTCTTATACTGTAGTGGAGGCGAGGCAGTGGTGTCTACTTGGAATACATTGCAATGTTGGAGACGTGTTTAGCACTGGAGTTATTAGTCAGGGTTATGTATCTTTCAGTGGTGTCTCGTCTAGTGAGCTGAAGATGTTGTGTGGACGGACTCTGCAATTTCTGAAGAAATAACGATAGCCTTCTTCTTCAAGTAATTCCCCGCTGCAAATAGGAGGGCATATAAGAAGCCTATACTGGCTCCCCGTTTAGTCTTGGTATCACCGGGTGAGTAGAAGCTATGACGATCCTGGTGAGTAGTGGTTTTGCGGTAGACTTTAAAATGAAGCTAATGGTCAGCTTGCAGAGCAGAACATCGAGAAAAGGAAGATTTCTGCCTGATTCCACACCATCGGAATAGTGAAGAGTGTGACATGAGTTGATAACGCAGTTAAATATTAGCATTGAAATAATAAAGGAGGACATACCCAGCCCACATCTAATTCAAACCTTCTAAAGAGATCAAAGACGCCAACAACCTAAAATACAGAAGCACATTATCAACTTATCAGCGTGGAGGAGTTGAAGGTAATCAGATGCGCCACTCAGAACTTATCGAATCAAAAATATTATTTTAATTTTTACGATTTCTTCCGAAGAAACCAACTTGGACATACATAGGCCAAAATTAATGCAAACTTTTCTCAAAAGAAGGTTAAGGAGCTTTTAAGAAAGTACAGTAAGCAATTAAGTTTAGCGTAAGCTTAGCGATCATATGCAAATTTTAAACATTAGTTCTCAGGTCACTTAAATATCACTGGTATAAAAAAGAATATTAAGTTGATTTTACCAGGAAAACCAAATAAATTCAAACACTGTGAAGCATATCTGGTCAGAAGAAACACACTGTGAAGTATATCTGATCAGAAGAAACACACTGTGAAGTATATCTGATCAGAAGAAACACACTGTGAAGTATATCTGGTCAGAAGAAACACACTGTGAAGTATATCTGGGCCAGAAGAAACACACTTTAGAAATGAAGTATATCTGATCCAGAAGAAACACACTGTGAAGTATATCTGACCAGAAGAAACACTGTGAAGTATATCTGATCAGAAGAAACACACTGTGAAGTATATCTGATCAGAAGAAAAACACTGTGAAGTATATCTGATCAGAAGAAACACACTGTGAAGTATATCTGACCAGAAGAAACACACTGTGAAGTATATCTGATCAGAAGAAACACACTGTGAAGTATATCTGATCAGAAGTAACACACTGTGAAGTATATCTGATCAGAAGAAAAACACTGTGAAGTATATCTGACCAGAAGAAACACACTGTGAAGTATATCTGATCAGAAGAAAAACACTGTGAAGTATATCTGATCAGAAGAACACACTGTGAAGTATATCTGACCAGAAGAAACACACTGTGAAGTATATCTGACCAGAAGAAACACACTGTGAAGTATATCTGATCAGAAGAAACACACTGTGAAGTATATCTGATCAGAAGAAACACACTGTGAAGTATATCTGACCAGAAGAAACACACTGTGAAGTACTGATCTTGAAACGAGAAGAAACACACTGTGAAGTATATCTGACCAGAAGAAACACTGTGAAGTATATCTGACCAGAAGAAACACTGTGAAGTATATCTGACCAGAAGAAACACACTGTGAAGTATATCTGACCAGAAGAAACACACTGTGAAGTATATCTGACCAAAAGAAACAGCAGGAACCAATTTGTTCAATGAAACTGTCACATTATAACTTACACAACCAAATATCAAGAGTTTGTTTCCTCTGGGGAAAATAAATCAACACTAAAAGTTTGAAGTTGATCGGAAGATTGATTTCCAGCCATCACACAGAATCAAACAAAAATTTGTGCCAACACAGCCTCAACCCATCAGAATTTTCATCAATTTCATACGATGCATCAATCAATAAAGATTGATGCCGTTCTCACTTATTATAGTTTGATTAGAGGAAAGCACTAAGACCGTAGGGGTCATATAGCGCCTGTGGAATGGGAAGCATTCAAATTCGATCCGAAGCAAGAGGAAGATAAATCCAGTTCCTTGGATCAAGAGCTCCTCACCTACATCAAGGCAAAATAATGCAATAAAGTAAAATAATACTATACCATTTCGAGATTAAAAGTTGCTAAATGGAAAAAAACCCACCACGGGTGGGGTTCGAACCCGCGGTCAGAGAGTCTCAAAACTCCAGACCGTCGCGTAAGTCACTGGGCCAGCTAGCTTCAATAAGATTCATCCAACTAGGTATATTTCTACACCATAGGAAGGTTAGCATAGGCCACCACTGTGTCCACAAATGCAAGTTTTTACAGACGAATCTCCCGCTAGCATGGCCGTGACGAACTCTAGCTCAAGTCCCCCTCAAAGTCGTCATGTTCCAAGGTATTTTGTATGATGTTATCATATCCTCCCTGGTCCTGTTGTCCTCTAATGTGGTCAGGTTTAGCTCTAGTCTCTCCTTATATCATAGCTCACACCCTCAGCTCACACCCTCAACTCACACCCTCAGCTCCGAATTTAGTCTTCTTGTTCTCCTGAGTGTATGTTACATAGCGAGAAATGGTTGAATCTTATGCATAAATGATATTAGGAAATAATTATAATAATAATAATAATAATAATTAATTTTATTATTATTGTTAAATTTTTATTATATTTATTGTTTGCATATTGTTATTGATTATTATACTACTTAAATTAGATTTTCACAAATAAGTGACAAAAATTTCAATATTCTCAGAAGTAGTGTTAAATAGTCTAGTAAAGTCATATTTAACTGGAATTTATTTCTAAAATAGTTACCAGTCCTCTAGTTCTATAAAGTAAAAATTCTGCTTTATAATTCATGATCCTTTTTTTTATTGTTGCTGGGGCACCAGCAACATATCAATCACATTTCTATCAATCACATATCAATCACCTGTCTATCATGTGACACTTGTCTATCTCGTGACACCTATCTGTCATGTAACACCTGTTTGTCATGTGACCCCCTGTAACATGTGACACGCGTCATGTAACACTTGTGTATGATGTGACACCTGTCATCACCTGGTGAGGCACTGCTGAGGGAGGTTCTCCCACCTTGGTATTGACTTTATCCAGTGTAGGGCAGTTCTCTTCTATTAGCGGTGGTAAGTAAGTTGGCAGTGTGTGTATATTTAATGTGAGCATGTGCGTTCATGGGCAGAGAGCCGCCCATGTGTGTACACATGCGCCTGGTTTCAGACCGGGTCGCGGGGGCGTTGACCTCCGAAACCCTCTCCAGGTAAACACACCCAGGTGTAATGTGTGTAACTGGGGGCATTTGTTTAGTTTAGATAATGAAGAGAGCATTCCTATATTGTGTTTTAGAGACATTGTAATAACGCGAATATACACACAAATACACACACACAAACCCCTGGAACCACAATTAGGTGAGTACACACACGAGGTGAGGTTAAGGGAAATCGACCTGACGACACTGGAGGACAGGAGAGATATGGGGGGATATGATAACGACATACAAAATACTAAGAGGAATAGACAAGGTAGACAATGACAGGATGTTCCAGAGATGGGACACAGCAACTAGGAGTCACAGTTGGAAGTTGAAGACTCAGATGAATCACAGGGATGTTAGGAAGTATTTCTTCAGTCACAGAGTTGTCGGGAAGTGGAATAGTCTGGGAAGTGATGTAGTGGAGGCAGGATCCATATATAGCTTTAAGAAGAGGTATGATAAAGCTCATGGAGCGGGAAGAGTAACCTAGTAGCGACCAGCGAAGAGGCAGGGCCAGGAGCTGTGACTCGACCCCTGCAATCACAACTAGGTGAGTACACCAATACACAACGTACACAAACATACCTCCGCCTGACAAATTATTCAAGGTCTGATGACACGTAACTCAACATTGATTAAGCAGGGAAAATGTCGATGTTAATTCGGTTTATTTAGACACAAATAAGAGGCAGTGTCCTGTAGGACTATCAACAGCTTTATACATAACAATTATAGACTTAATGAAGAATTCTCAGACTGGTCAAACGTACACAGCAATGACAGGTTGATGAATAAGACACGTGTGTAACACCTGGATGTCTTTAATGAGAAACGTTGCGTCAGCGTGGCAGGGTTTTTTCAATCTAATACTCTGGTATGTACACGTTTCGCTCCTGCTTCGCCAGCGAGACGTTTCCCCAGTCTTATTTATCAGGTTAATACTGTTGATCTTATGATACTTGTCTAACAAAGCAACTCCATTGAATCTTAGTACCGAGGATACCTTTTACGGATCCATTGCTAACACTTGGCCCACCTCATGGCCATCATCTACTGCCACTAGTGACTACCGCCCACCTGTGGCGATATCTTCAACTGCTGCATCTCACTTCTTCCATTTGCTCCAGTAAGAAAACTTCCGTCTTCTTGACTCTGAATTACACTGACTAAAGAGGCTACGCTGACGAAACGTCAGTGTAGGAGCAGGAATGCCTGCTGGCAACTGCTGTTTGTGACGCTCTAAACCCATGTGGGTTCATAGCAGGGAGTGGTAGAGTCTCCATCTTGCAACTGTTATATCCCGTGCCAGTCTCTGATCATCTATGCTGTTGGTAATTACCAGCATGTGATACATTCAAAATTATGTATACAATGGAACACAGAATTCCGTGGCATCTGACTGGCGACTACCCCACCAGAGGTGCGGCGGCGCCACTGACTTAGTACCTTCGAAGAGAGGAAAGAGAAATTACAAGGGTAGGTCAGGATTCACCAAAGATTTATAGGTGCTTAAGTACGGAAAAAGGTACGAAAAGAAAAACAATTCACGTAAAGAAAGAGACAGGAGATCCTAAGAGTGACCATGACTCACAAAGGTAGGGGTGAGGATTGAACTCGCGGCGTCTGGAGTAAAGGGGCTTGCGTCTGAAGTAAAGAGGCCTGCGTCTGAAGTAAAGGGGCTTGCGTCTGAAGTAAAGGGGCCTGCGTCTGAAGTAAAGAGGCCTGCGTCTGAAGTAAAGAGGCCTGCGTCTGAAGTAAAGGGGCCTGCGTCTGAAGTAAAGGGGCCTGCGTCTGAAGTAAAGGGGCCTGCGTCTGAAGTAAAGGGGCCTGCGTCTGAAGTAAAGAGGCCTGCGTCAGAAGTAATGAGGCCTTCGTCTGAAGTAAAGAGGCCTGCGTCTGAAGTAAAGAGGCCTGCGTCTGAAGTAATGAGGCTTGCGTCTGAAGTAAAGGGGCCTGCGTCTGAAGTAAAGGGGCCTGCGTCTGAAGTAATGAGGCCTTCGTCTGAAGTAAAGAGGCCTGCGTCTGAAGTAAAGAGGCCTGCGTCTGAAGTAATGAGGCTTGCGTCTGAAGTAATGAGGCCTGCGTCTGAAGTAAAGAGGTTTGCGTCTGAAGTAAAGAGGCTTGCGTCTGAAGTAATGAGGCCTGCGTCTGAAGTAAAGAGGCCTGCGTCTGAAGTAATGAGGCCTGCGTCTGAAGTAAAGAGGCCTGCATCTGAAGTAATGAGGCCTGCATCTGAAGTAATGAGGCCTGCGTCTGAAGTAATGAGGCCTGCGTCTGAAGTAAAGAGATCTACTACTTCAATAAATACATTTATTTGCAACATACATTAAGATAACTAATATATACAGAGTATATTCCTAAGTTTGTAATGTATTTAGTGTACTTGCTAACAAACACTGGCCATGAATACGGTACATTTTAGCAAATAACAACCCTCCATCTTCTTCCTTCTCTCACAGGTTAGTTGGCGATTTGCTGACGACTGTAAAGGTCATGAATTATTGGAAGTGACCTTGGCAGCTTGTTCAGGAGTTAATAGTCTTGGTGCAAAGTATATTGCATATGATTAGTCCGGTGTTAGAGTTAGAACATTTGTAAGATATTACTCTAATTATTTCTATTTATGACTACTATTTCCGGTAAATATATTGCTACAATATGTCTTCATTCAGTAAAATAAGTAGGGCACTTTACACTTAAATGTTTATAAAACCAGATCACTAACCATACCACAGGTGGGGTTCGAACCCGCGGTCAGAGAGTCTCAAAACTCCAGACCGTCGCGTAAGCCACTGGCTTACGCGACGGTCTGGAGTTTTGAGACACTCTGACCGCTTATAAAAGGCTTATAAAAGGCGCAAAGGCAAGACACTATTGCTCAAAAATCGAAGAGTACAAGAATAACCCCAGAAAGCTCTGGCAACAACTCAAACAGTTGGGGTATTATGAATACCTGCTGATTGAACTGTCGAACTAATAACTGAATAATTAATTTAAATGTGTTACGGGTCCCTTTTCGTCTTTCTTTTCATTCACAACAATTGTTATCTTTATATTTCAGAACGAACTTGAGAAGATAAGAATGAAACCCCTTACAGAGTTGATGGGTGGAGCAACGGTCACCAAAACTGCTGAAATGTTTCATGTTTTGAGAGCAACTGTCTCCATACTTGGAGAGGGTTTCGGGGGTCAACGCCCCCGCGGCCTGTTCTGAGACCTGGCCTCGTGGTGGATCAGAGTCTAATCAACCAGGCTGTTACTGCTGGCCGCACGCAAACTGATGTACGAACCACAGCTCGGCTGGTCAGGTACTGACTTTGGTGCCTGTCCAGTGCCTTCTTGAAGACAGCCAGGGGTCTATTGGTAATCCCCCTTATGTATGCTGGGAGGCAGTTGAACAGTCTTGGGCCCCGGACACTTATTGTGATGTCTCTCAGATGGTCATGTCTACATTCCAAAATGATTATAAGACAAACTTCAAGAAAAACAATTATGATCGCAAGAAACTGTGTGATCGGGACCGCAGCTGAGTATTAAAGCGTATTATCATAAGATTGCATCTGCAAAAGTGACTGCAGAGCTAGATCAGCATCTTGCAAATCAAGTTTCAACAGGTCTGCAACTGCCAAACTTTTCCTTCAAAAGCAAATATTGCAAAGCGCAAAAAAATGTGAAATGACCATAAAAACTGGACAACAGACCAATGGATGAATATTATTTACTCCGACGAATCTTCCTTTACACTTTTTCCAAGTTCTGGCCGAGTTTACGCCTGTAGACAACCTGAAGAAGCTTATAACCCCGACGGCTTGATGCTACCGTGAAGCATGGAGGCGGATCCCTGGTGACTTGGGCTCCAATATCGTGGAATTTTCTTGGCCCGGCTCTAGTACTGTAGGGGAGGGTTAACGCCCAAACATATTTGTTGATTTTAGGTGACCAAGACCATCCCATGGTACAAACACTGTTTCTCATTTCCGGCGTTATCTTCCAAGACGATTATGCACCAATTCACACCACTAGAGTTGTTCAAAATTGACATGAAGAACATGAAAGAGAACTCGAGCACTTGGACTGCCTCGCAAAATCTAAATATTATCGAACATCTGTGGAGACAGTTGGAATAGCAAGTCAGGAAGAGTTAGAACAGGTGTTGCTTGAGGAATGGCTCAAAATTCCCCTGGATACTGTTCACCTGCTATGTGAACCATAAGTTCCTCGACGAACTAGTGATGTTTTAGCTATAAATGGAGGACCAATATTAAATGACAAGTTATTCATATTTTGTTCACGCACTGTATGTATATGTCGTGCCGAAGAGGTAAACCTTGCGATTTTGGCTTAAATAGCAACGCTCTTCTTGCCGAATAAGGTAAGTGAAAATTTGTGTAAGCAATAATTTCGCAAAAATTATTCTGACCCTAACGAAAAAAATATATTTCATTGTGTTTGTTTATTAAATTATTGCAAACTTAAAATATATTTAGTTGGATTTAGGCTAAATTAAATTACGCTTGTTATAAGATTAAGTTAAGTAAGTTTTCTAAGGTTCTTTTGGTACAAAATTATTAATTTTTACATTAATATAAATGAAAAAAAAAACATATATCTTTAAACGTAAAAGAGAAATTTTTAGAAAGGACTTAATTGTAAATGAGTTCTTTCTAATTGACCAATTTTACATATTCGTCACGATATATATATATATATATATATATATATATATATATATATATATATATATATATATATATATATATATATATATATGTCGTGCCGATTAGGTAAAACTGGCCAATTAGCAAGAACTCATCTAAATTAAGTCCTTTCTAAATTTCTCTTATACGTTTAAAGATATATTTTCATTTATGCTAATGTAAGAATTTATAATTTGTACCAGAAAACTTTGAAAACCTACCTAACCTTATAACAAGCGCAATTTAATTTAGCCTAACAACTAAATATATTTTAGATACGTTAACATTAATTTAATAATAAACAAACAATGAAATATATTTTTTTTCGTTATGTTCAGAATGATTTTGGCGAAATTATTGCATACACAAATTTTCACTTGTCTTATATGGCAAGGTGAGCGTTGCTATTTAAGACAAAATCTGAACATAACGAAAAAAATATATTTCATTGTGTTTGATTATTATTAAATTAATGTTAACGTATCTAAAATATATTTAGTTGGGTTAGGCTAAATTAAATTGCGCTTGTTGTAATAAGGTTAGGTAGGTTTTCAAAGTTTCTCTTGGTAAAAAATTATAAATTCTTACATTAACATAAATGAAAAATATATATCTCTAAACGTATAAGAGAAAATTTTAGAAAGGACTTAATTTTAGATGAGTTCTTGCTAATTGACCAGTTTTACCTAATCGGCACGACATATATATATATATATATATATATATATATATATATATATATATATATATATATATATATATATATATCAATAGACGAGGATTCGAACCCATGTAGTTTTGGCCCCGCCTCATGGTGAGCGAAAATCACATGACGCCTTAACCCATTGGACCACACAATCCTATAAAAACCAAGCACCCAGCCAAGCTAGGTGTGTTACTCTTGTCCGAGGACATACGGTGGTGTGGGTGCCTTTTAAGCTGATTTCATTCTTATCCTCGCTTGGTACTAGCCTCCACAAGCAGTATATATATTATTGTAACCACGAACGAGTCGCAGTGTTGTTATTGATTCAATACCACTCGTTCGTGGTCACAATAATATATATACTGCTTGTGGAGGCTAGTACACCAAACGGGATAAGAATGAAATTATTAGAGGCACCCACACCACCGTATGTCTTCGGACCAAGAGTAACACACCTAGCTTGGCTGGGTGCTTGGTTCTTGTAGGCGTCATGTGATTTTCGCTCACCACGAGGCAGGGCCAAAACTACATGGGTTCGAATCCTCGGCTAGTCGCAGTGTTGTTATTGATTCAATACCACTCGTTCGTGGTCACAATAACACGTGTGTGTGTGTGTGTGTGTGTGTGTGTGTGTGTGTGTGTGTGTGTGTGTGTGTGTGTGTGTGTGTGAGAGAGAGAGAGAAAGCAAGACCAAAAACCATGTTCATCGAGCTTATAAAACTCATGTTAAACGACAGTGATCATTAATGGTCCACCGTTTGTGTTTTAGTTGGAATAAAGATTTAATCGTGGCCATATTAATGCGTCTGAGAACTAGCCAGAAATGCAGTAATGTCTGGGGGAATTCCCATACTATTGTGTGTGCAATCCTGGCAGAATAACTCACAAACATACCATCGATTACACGTTGTACATCAACGAATCTAGTTCGTTATTCATTACGTAAAGCCAGTTAGTTTAACTTAGCACTTGGGTCCGTATATCTCGGAAAAAATCCATTTTCTTGGTATCTTACGAAAACGTTAGTAATTACCACTACCCCTTTACTTTATAATTCGTATACGAACAGATTAACTAAACAGAAGGTTTTGAAGGCGATAAACTTGTAAGTTTTATTCCATAACGTTTATTAACTGATATAAGACTGAGTAACATATTTACCAGACTAAATTGGTAGCTGCTGGTTATGCAGAGTATTTCTTGCAGATGCGGGTTGTCAGGGAGAGAGAGAGAGAGAGAGAGAGAGAGAGAGAGAGAGGGGGAGTGAGTGAGTGAGAGAGATAGGGGGAGAGGGAGGGCCAGGTCGACTACAGTGACACTGCCACATACCAGACTAATTCATACACTGGAGGAAGAGGTCAGGGTGGCAGGGAAGGGATCCACGCGACAGGAGAATACTTAATAAACACAAAACACTTCTTGGTACAATAATTAATAGTACTGATATATGTGAATGTTCTACTTGCTTTTAGTACATACGCCTTTTTTCACTTCCCTGTGCGTCATAATCTGTATTCTTGATATTACGTCACAAAAACGTATCTCCTGACAGGATGGTAAATTTCAGCAACGTATTTAAAGCTTCAACAAGAGATTATTCAAGGCATTAATTAATTTACAACTCACGTAAGTTCAACACTTTAGTCTGTTGTATCATTATACAACCCTAAGCAGTTACCTATGTAGTAATTCAGGGAATTATCTTCACGACTCTGCCTCCCATGAAGCCCCTTAGGTTAAAAAGGAAATATTACAGACTCGTGAACTTTTATAAAACACGAAAACTAACTAATTTTCCATTAAGATGGAAATCTTACAAACTTCAGCTAGCAAAACGTTGCAAGTTTTACATATTTTTCGAGATCATGAGAAAGGAAAGGTCACCAGTTATGCCCATGATATGACAGTGCGGTAATACCTCACATGACAGTGCGGTAATACCTCCCATGACAGTGCGGTAATACCTCCCATGATAGTCCTGTCTACCATCTTACTACTCACCCGTGTTAAGACACCTCATATAGAGAGAGAGTTGCCTCAAATTTAATCGAGGATATAACAGAATACTAACCTAATAATTCTGAAGAATTAATGGACTTTGCGGAGAAAGAAATCCCTTTAACCACATCATTATGAAAAGTAAATTATTATTATTATCATTGTTATTATTATATTTACATGAAACGCTAAAATCGTGTATACCATTCAGCGCAATGAGTCGCAGGGTTCGATCCTAGGAGACAGACACATTACCTAGGTATACACACCCAGTTGTCTGAAGCTAGCAATGTCAGACACAAAATGCTCAGCACTGTAGAAGAGCATACAGATGGAATGTGGTGAATTAAAATAGGAGCTAAAGTGACATTAGAGACGTATTTTACACTGGGTGGGTAATAAACAAGCGGAACCAGCTAGGAAACACTTCCATCCAAGGAAAGATTTAGCGCTATTTTCTAACACAGACTTTAGAGGGATGTCATACTCTTGGTTTAAGACTTCTGACGGATGGAGAGGATCTAAAAGAATAGGTTAGCTTCGGAAAGAATAGGCATTTGATTTCAAAAGTAAACATGTTAGTGCCCAAAGTCAAATGAAAGCTAAAAACTTTGTTCCAGGAAATTGTACTAAACGCAACAAATATAAAGGCAAACACAAGCAAACATGTACACACACACACACACACAACACACACACACACACACACACACACACACACACACACACACAGTGTTATTCTTGGTATATGTAAATGACATGACGGACGAGATAGACTCAGAAGTGTCTCTGATCGCAGATGATGTGAAATAATGAGGAGAATCACATCGGAAGAGGACCAGGCAGGACTTCAAACAGACCTGGACAAGCTCGACATCTTGTCTAGCAACTGGCTTCTCGAATTCAATCCCACCAAATGCAAAGTCCCCACCACTCCAAGGACTAATACTGCCAAACCAGCACACTACCATAATATCCAAACCTGCCTACCACACTCACAGCCAACACCAACCCCTCCCACCCCCAGAATGCAATAGTTCTAGAAAGGAAGCTGAAGGTATGGTACACCAACACAAATGTAATTACAAATAAGAGTAAGGAGTGGCAGGAAAGAATCATTGAGGCATCCTTGGACATCATAGCAATCACAGAGACAAAGCTCAAGGAAATGATAACAGACGTGATCTTCCTGTCTGGCTATCAGATCCTGGGAAAAGACGAAGGAAGCAGAGGGAAGAGTTACACTGCTCATTAAAAACCAATGGAGTTTTGAGGTGAGGGGAGGACTAGTCAGAAAGGTAGCTGATTGCTACATAGTAGGAACACTTCATACTAGGGCCACAAATGTGTTGATAGCAGTGATGTACAACCCGCCACCGAACAGCAGGCCAAGACAGTGATGCTATGAGAGCAACAGAGTGATGGTGGACACACTAGCTGAGGTTTCCAGAAGGGCCTACATGAGCAGGGCAAAGCTACTCATCATGGGGGTTTCAATCTTAAGGAGATTGACTGGAATTTTTTTTGAACCTCATGGCGGACCAACCAGAGAGAGAGAGAGAGAGAGAGAGAGAGAGAGAGAGAGAGAGAGAGAGAGAGAGAAGATGAACTATAAGACTGGACCTCGTCTTCATCTTGAACAGTTCAGGTATAGGGGATATCACACACGAAAAGCCCCTAGGCACTAGTGATCACGTGATTTTGTGTTTCGAATACATAGTAGAGTTAACAATGGAGAGTGAAGCAGCACGAGAAGGACGGGAGAAACTAAACTTCCAAAAAGGGGACTACACAAGTATGAGGAAATTCCTACATGAGGTGCAGAGGGTGAGCGAGTTAGAGGGAAAGACAGTAAAGGAAATGATGGAACACGTGACCACAAAGTGATGGGAGGCAGTGAGAAGTTGGTACCAAGGAACAACCAAAACAATGGGTAAATCAGAATAAGCTCATGGTTTATCAGAAGGTGTGGAGAGGCCAAAGCCAAGTGTACTAGAGTATAGAAAAAGTATAGAAGCCAAAGAACCAAGGAAAATAAAGAATTGAGCCGAAGAGCCAAAAATCAATATGCATGGATAACAGAGTGAATATTAAAATGGTATAAAATACCGACAGGTATTCACTCAGTCAGACACTGCAACACAGTGGTATCTTGGTACAAAACAGAAAACACATTGGACAACTTCTACTATTGAGAATGGTTTGATTTGAGAGAGACGTGACCTCTCAATGACTACATTCTTGCTTCTACTAGTGACCTACATGTCACCTCCTGACAGTATATAAGTCTACATACTGTCACTTCAACTTCACATTGTTCCAGACTATGGAACAAATACTCTTCTCCAGGCTGAGGGACTGACCACCTCAAAACTACATCTTCAAGGATGATGGACTGATTACATCGTCTTCACATCTCTTCTACTTCTACCAACTTTTCAGTACTTGACTGAAGAAGCCTGCTGCATAAGCGAAACGTTAAGAAATCAAGATACCTAACTGTTGCATATGCATCTTACCTAACAACATGCATGGATAAGTAGAGAAGCCCAGTGTCAATACGAGAATGACATAGCATCAAAAGACAAATCGAACCAAAAGTTGTTATGCAGCCACATCAGGAGGAAAACAACAGTCAAGGACCAGGTAATCAGGCTGAAGAAGGAAGGAAACTCACAAGGAAATATGTGAAACGCTCAGCTCAAGATTCAGGAAGTATTCACAGTGGAGACAGAGGTTTGTAGCAAACCGAAGTGGTAGGGTGCACCAGCAAGTGCTGGACACAATGCACAAAACCAAGGAGGATGCGAAGAAACTGTTAGGAGGAAATAGATACCTCGAAGGTAGTGTACTCAGATAATCTCTCTCCTTGGGTCCTGAGAGAGGGAGCAGATGCACCGTGTGTGCCACTAACAACAATCTTCAGTAAATCAATCAACACAGGGCAACTGTCTGAGGTTAGAAGACAGCAGATGTAGTCCTGACTTTTAAGGAGACAATCAGGCTGCACTAAATTACAGACCAGTGTCCTTGACATGTATTGTACGTAAAGTCATGGAGAAGATTATGAGGAAAAGAGTGGTGGAGCACCTCGAAAGGAATGGACTAATACATGACAACCAGCACGGCTTCAGGTAAGGCAAATCCTGCATCGCAATTCTACTGGAGTTCTATGACAAGGTAACAGAAGTAAGACAGGAGAGGGAACGATGGGTACACTGCAGCTTCTTGGACTGTAAGGAGGCTTTCAACACAGTACCACACAAGAGACTGGTTGAAAATCTAAAGGATGAGTCAGGAATAGGAGAGAAAGTACTGCAATGGATCAGGGAATACGTGATAGGAAGAAAACGTATGTTGATACGAGATGAGGTGTCAGAGTGGGTGCATGTGTTGAGTGGGGTCCCACAAGGGTGAGTTCTAGGTCCGGTGCTGTTTCTTGTATATGTGAATGACATGACGGAAGGGATAGAGTGAGAGGTGTCCCTGTTTGAACACGATGTGGAACTATTGAGAATACAAACAGACAAGGATTAGGTAAGCCAACAAGGGGATTTGGACAGGCTGCAAGTCTAGTCCGAAAAATGGCTCTTGGAGTTTAACCCCACCAAGTGAAAAGTTTTGAAGCTTGGGGAAGGACAAAGGAGACCACAGAGCACATCTCCTGAGGCTCACATCAACCAAATAACTGTTGCAGCATACGGGCGCCTGGCAAACCTGAGAATAGCGTTTCGACATGTAAGGAGTCATTCACGACACCGTACACCGTGTACGTCAGACCCGTACTGGCTTATGCAGCACCAGTTTGGAACCCACACCTGGTCAAACACTTCAAGAAATTAGAGAAAGTGCAAAGGTTTGCAACAAGACTAGTCCAGGACCTGAGACGTTTGTCCTACGAGGAGAGGTTAAGGGAACTCAAGGTGATCACACTGGAGGACATGAGGGATAGGGGATACCTTAAAACATATTAAATACTGAGAGGAATTAACAAGGTGAATAGGGACAATGTTTCAGAGAGGGGACACAACAACAAAACTGAAAACTCATATGAGTCACAAGGATGTTAGGAAGTACTTCTTCAGTCATAGAGATGTCAGGAAGTGGAACACTCTGGAGAGTGATGTAGTGGAGGTAGGATCCATACATAGCTTTAAGAAGAGGTATGATAAACTATACCACAGGCGGAACTTGAACTCGCGGTTAGAGAGTCGTAAAACTCTAGACCGACGAGTTAGCTACTGGACCAGCTGGCTACAATAAGATTCATCCAACTAGGTATATTTATACACCATAGGAAGGTTAGCATAGGCCCCACTGTAACCACAAATGCAAGTTTTTACAGACGAATCTCCCCGCGAGTTCAAGCCCCGCCCGTGCTATGATTTGTTTGCAATCATGTCATTACGATTTCGTAAGTTAGGTATTATAAAGCTCATTGAGCAGGGAGAGAGTAGACCTAGTAAGAGCCAGTGAAAAGGCGGGGCCAGGAGCTATGAATCGACCCCTGAAACCACAAAATAGATGAGTACACGCACACACAAATGGTAAGTTCAAAACGAACATACCTCAAAAAATGGTAATAACATGATTGCTGACAAACCAGGGTACGGGTGGGGTTTGAAACCATGGCGAGTGAGTGGTAACTATGCGCAAGCCAGTGGGCCAGCTGGCTGAATCTTACTGAAGCCAGTTGGCCCACTGGCTTATGCAATGGCCTGGAGTTTTACCCCACCCGTACCAAGGTTTGACCATATATAATAGAACAAAATTAAGGAAGAATGTTAGAAAAATTATTATAAAAATAGAAATCTCCTATTTGAAAGAAAGAGAACAATGTTAAAAAGAGAAAAATCCCCATAGTACAATTTCCCGAGAAGACTCCCACGAGGATTAATATATTCCTAAGATGCTTCTACCTTACAAAGATTATTTAAAAGAAGGATTTCTAGTTAAAAACATAAGACGGATAAGATTATTTTCAAAGTAAGAAATGAAGATTACTTTAAATTCCTGCAAGAAGACATGAATAAAGTAATTACAGTGGTAAACGATTAACACTATAATTTGTAGCAGTGTGACAGAAAGCAAATGTAGACTACGTAAATAACACTAGTAGTGTGATTACTTATTCAACAGAGAGACAGACAGAGAGACAGAGACACAGACAGAGAGACAGACACACTTATTTAGCAGTGAGACATTTATATGCTACACCGACACACTTCAAAATAATCTTCAACTAACATTAGAGAAGTGTTAAAAAAACACCTGTCCTCAACACACGTTAGTTTAAACTTGGAATATACATCGGTAGTGTGGCATATGTCCCTCGAGGCATATATATCGTTAATGTTGCTCAATGTATATACTGTACACCGAAAGGATATACAGATATATACAGGATATACAGAGATATACAGGATATACAGAGATATACAGGATATACAGTGAATATACAGAGAGGTGTACAACTCTCAGTGTATAAGTGTATAATCAGTGAGGTATATCTCAGTATACACTTCTGGGTGTACTTCTCAGTATATATACTCCGAGAAGTGTGTCTTTTTCATACGTCGATAGATGTAGGTCTTTCTAATATATATACGCCCAGAGGTGTATGTCTCTGAATGCATTTACATCGACATTTGTATGACCTTCATATTATATGCACCAAGAGGTGTATATCCCTCAGTATATATACACTGAGTTTAATTTAATCATTTTGGTTGGTGTTTACGTGTTTTGAATAGTTGTGTACAGGTGCCATGCATCATTAATGACCCTCTTGCAGCGACAGCCTCTAAATCAAAGCAACCAAGAAGCTACAGTTGTGACAAATGGATTTGAAAACCGACAAGTTGCTATTGTATACCATTCATGAACAATTTATCTAACCTATTTTTAAAACTACACAACGTTTTAGCCTCTATAACTGTACTCGGGAGTTTGTTCCACTCATCCACAACTCTATTACCAAACCAGTGCTTTCCTATATCCTTCCTGAATCTGAATTTATCCAACTTAAAACCATTGCTGCTAGTCCTGTCAATACTAGATATTTTTAGCACGCTATTTACATCCCCTTTATTTATTCCTGTTTTTCATTTATACACCTCAATCATATCCCCCCTAATTCTACGCCTTTCTAGAGAGTGCAGATTCAGGGCCCTCAGTCTATCCTCATAGGGAAGATTTCTGATACATGGAATCAACTTTGTCATCCTCCTTTGTACGTTTTCCAGAGCATTTATATCCATTCTGTAATACGGTGACCAAAACTGTGCAGTATAATCTAGATGAGGCCTAACCAAGGATATATAGAGTTGAAGAACAACCTGAGGACTCCTATTATTTATGCTTCTTGATATGAAGCCAAGGATTCTGTTCGCTTTATTGCGAACACTTATGCACTGCTGTCTTGGTTTTATATTACTGCTAACCAGAACTCTTAAATCCTTTTCGCAATCAGTAGTATTAAGATCTACATTATTTGTTTATATGTGGCATGGTTATTGTCCTGTCCAATATTTAGAACTTTGCATTTATCTATATTAAACTGCATCTGCCACTTCTCCGACCACTGCATCAGTCTATTCAAATCTTCCTGGAGTGCTCTAATGTCCTCATTTGAATGAATTGGACGGCCTATTTTGGTGTCATCGGCAAACTTGCTTATGTCGCTATTTATTCCCTCATCTATGTCGTTTATGTAGATTGTGAACAACAAGGGGCCCAATACCGACCCCTGTGGAACACCGCTCATGACGCTTCCCCACTCTGATTTCTCTCCATTTATGCAAACTCTCTGCTGCCTATTTGTCAACCATGCCTCTATCCAGGAAAAAAATTCTCCTCCTATTCCGTGTGCCTTAATTTTCCTCAATAGTCTCTGATGTGGGACTCTATCAAAAGCCTTACTGAAATCCATATACACAATATCATATTCATTACCATGATCTACCTCCTCAAATACCTTAGTGAAAAAAATTATTAAATTTGTAAGGCAGGAATGCCCTTTTGTAAAACCGTGCTGAGATTCGTTGATTAATTTATGCTTTTCAAGATGGCTGCGAATTGCCTCGGCAATTATTGATTCCATAAATTTTCCCACTATGGAGGTTAGGCTAATTGGTCTATAATTCGAAGCTAAGGACCTGTCACCTGCTTTGAAAATAGGTATTACATTTGCCATTTTCCACTTATCTGGCACCATGCCAGTTTGCAGTGATATGTTGAAAAGATTAGCCATAGGTTTGCTAAGCTCCTCTTTACATTCCTTTAGAACCCTTGCATACAGTTCATGACAGTTATGACCCTCTTGCAGCGACATGCTCTAAATCAAAGCAAGCAAGCAAGAAGCTACAGTTATGACCCTCTTGCAGCGACAGGCTCTAAATCAAAGCAACAAAGCAAGAAGCTGCAGTTATGACCCTCTTGCAGCGACAGGCTCTAAATCAAAGCAAGCAAGCAAGAAGCTACAGTTATGACCCTCTTGCAGCGACAGGCTCTAAATCAAGGCAACCAAGCAAGAAGCTACAGTTATGACCATCTTGCAGCGACAGGCTCTAAATCAAAGCAACCAAGCAAGAAGCTACAGTTATGAACAGAGATGAAACTTATTATTTTGTGTATATTTTTATTAACACATCTGCAGTTTCCCACCAAGGTAGGGTGGCCCGAAAAAGAAGAAACACTTTCATCATCATTCACTCCATTACTGTCTTGCCAAAGGCGTTAAAATCTGCAATATAGACTCCTTCAGAGCGCAGGCACAATATTTCCCACCTCTATGACTCAAGTCCGGCCAACCGGGTTCCCTGAATCTCCTTCATAAATGTTGCTTTGTTCACACTCCAACAGCAAGTCAAGTATTAAAAAACACTTGCGACCACTTGATCTTAACACGCTCATGGACACTTGCATGAGCGTGTTAGAAGCACACGGAACCTCCTTTACCCCCTCCCTCCAACCCTACGATGATCCCTATCCCTATCTGATATATATATATATATATATATATATATCAGTAACAACACTGCAGTAGCCAGGGGTCGAACCCATGCTGCTTTGGCTCGCCTCATGGTGAGCGAAAACACATGACGCTCTAGACCACTGAGCCACACAATCCTTAAGAGTAGCGCATCCAGTAGGACTGGATGTTGTACTCACCAGAGACATGGTGGTGTGGACGCCTCTAGCTATTTCATTCTCCTCCCTGTTTGGTGTACTAGCACAACGTGCAGTATATTATATTATTGCAACACCAAACAGGGAGGAGAATGAAATTAGCTTAGAGGCGTCCACACCACCGTATGTCCTGGTAGCAGTACAACATCCAGTCCTACGGGATGCGCTACTCTTAGGGATTGGGTGGTTCAGTGGTCTAGAGCGTCATGTGTTTTCGCTCACCATGAGGCGGGCCAAAGCATCATGGGTTCGAAGCCTGGCTAGTGCAATGTAGTTATTGATATATATATATATATATATATATATATATATATATATATATATATATATATATATATATATATATATATATATATATATTTATATATATATATATATATATATATATATATATATATATATATATATATATATATATATATATATATATATATATATATATATACATTCGCCTAGAAGCTGCCAGTTTACTCCAGCCACACCAACTGGGCTTTGGGGTCTCTCAAGGCAGTGAAGCCGCAGCTCATGCGGCAAGGGCCTACATCAGGGACCTATCAGAAGACAAGGCCGTAGTCAAACTTGACTTTAGAAATGCCTTTAATATGGTGAAGAGAGATGTGGTCTTGCCAGCCGTTCGAGAGCGGTTTCCCAGTCTCTTTCCCTTCATTTCAGCTGGCTACAGCAAACCCTCGACTCTTTTGTTTGGGGAACATGAAATTCCCTCATCTGAGGGTGTTCAGCAGGGTGATCCACTCGCTCCACTTCTCTTCTGTTTGGCAGTAGGAGAACTAACTTCCAGCCTATGCAGCGAGCTCAACATCTGGTACCTGGATGATGGCACTCTGGCAGGTACTGGGGAGTCCTTGTTAGAGGACCTACAACGGGTGAAGGCACAGGGAGAAGCCTTAGGACTCATCCTTAATCCCTCAAAGTGTGAAATTATCACAAATAATCAGGAAATAATCAATGCGGTGCAAACAATCCTCTCAAAAGTCACTACTATCACTCCATCCAACAGTACCCTCCTGGGAGCACCGCTGGGTCACCACGCCATCGACACTGTCCTCAAGGACAAAGTGAATGACCTGAAAAGAATGGAGGAGAGAATAAGTGATCTTGATGCCCATGATGCCCTGTATCTCCTCACAAGGTGTCTTACTATGCCAAGACTCACTTACTTCTTGAGGTGCGCACCCTCTTTTGACAACCCAACACTTGACGAGTATGACGCACACCTGAGATCAACCTTCAAGAAGGCACTGAATCTGTCACTAGAGGATCAGCAATGGGAGCAGGCAACCCTCCCAGTGCGACTAGGAGGTATAGGGGTGCGCAAAGCAAGGCATGTAGCGTTACCTGCATTTCTGTCATCGTGTTTGGCCTCCTGTGGATTAGTCAAGAGGATTGTCCCTGAACGTTTGAGAGGTGTGGTGGGAGCTCAAGACCCCAAGTTCATTGAAGCAGCAGTGCAGTGGGACATCATGGCAGACTCCTCCAGTAGACCAGCTCCTCCCAAAGAGCACAAACAGTCCCACTGGGACAAACCGATCATGGAAAAATTTCCAACACAATGCTCACCAACGCTTCAGGAAAGGACAAAGCTCGTCTCCTAGCGGTGAGGGCACCACACTCAGGAGATTTCCTTCTTGCTGTTCCCAATTCCTCTCTGGGCACTCGACTCGACCCACAGGCTATTCGGATTGGTGTTGCTCTTCGCCTAGCCGCCCCCATACTCACCGAACATAGGTGTATTTGCGGCAGGGCGACGGCTGATCAATTCGGACTTCATGGTCTAGTCTGTCACACATCAGAAGGAAGTATGCTAGACATGAGGAGGTCAATGACATCATAAAGAGAAGCCTCGCCAGAGCCCGTTGCCCAGCTCAACGGGAACCCCAAGTGCAGAGGTCTGATGGAAGTCAAAAGCGTCCTGATGGAGTCACCATGCTACCCTGGAAGGATGGTAAGCAGATTGCTTGGGACTACACCTGTGCTGCCACATTGGCAGACACCTACCTGCCACACTCCTTAGCCGAAGGGGGTGGAGCTGCCAGCCACAGGGAGATCCAGAAGACCCGCAAATATGAAGACCTTCCCCCTTGCTATACTTCATCCCAATAGGGTCGGAGACCCATGGAGCATGGGGCAAGTGTGCTCTAAAGTTTCTCAAGGAGCTGGGTGGAAAACTCATCATAGAAACCAAGGACCACAGGGCGACCAGCTTCTTCTTTCAGAGACTCAGTGTTGCGATCCAGAGGGGAAATACCTGCAGTATTCTGGGCACGCGGCCCACTGCCGGGGAGTTGGACGAAGTATTTGACATGTAACTCTGAGTTGTTATCTATGTTGTTTTACTCCCCATTGTATTTTGTCTTGAAATAAAGTTTGTAAAAAAGATGGGGTGGTAGGGGAAGTGGAATATTCAAATGGCTTCAGAAAGAAATCTAAATATTCTTCCTTGAAGTCTTTTTATCCACTTCTCCGAGGCAATGGGTCCCACAATTGACACCAGAGGTGGACCCCATCCTATATATATTTTTTTTTATATATATATATATATATATATATATATATATATATATATATATATATATATATGTTAAAAGCAGGGGGATATAGTGCTGGAGTGGTTGGTATTTTTGTTTAATAAATGTATGAAAGAGGGAAGGTACCTAGGGATTGGCAGAGAGCATGTATAGTTCCTTTATATAAAGGGAAGGGGGATAAAAGAGAGTGTAAAAATTATAGTGGAATAAGTTTACTGAGTATACCAGGTAAAGTGTACAGTAGGGTTATTATTGAAAGAATTAGAGGTAAGACAGAGATAGGATTGCAGATGAGCAAGGAGGCTTTATAGTGGGTAGGGGATGTGAGATCAAGTGTTTACAGTGAAGCATATATGTGAACAGTATTTAGATAAAGGTAGAAGTTTTATTGCATTTATGGATTTAGAAAAGGCATATAATAGAGTGGATAGGGGAGCAATGTGGCAAATGTTGCAAGTGTATGGAATAGGTAGTAAGTTACTGAAGGCTGTAAAGAGTTTTTATGAGGATAGTGAGGCTCAGGTTAGGGTGTGTAGGAGAGAGGGAGATTACTTCCCGGTAAAAGTAGGTCTTAAACAAGGATGTGTAATGTCACCATGGTTGTTTAATATATTTATAGATGGGTTGTAAAGAAGTAAATGCTAGGGTGTTGGAAGAGGGGTGGAATTAAATTATGGAGAATTAAATGCAAAATGGGAGTTGACACAGTTACTTTTGGCTGATGATACTGTGCTTATGGGAGATTCTAAAGAAAAGTTGCAAAGGTTAGTGGACGAGTTTGGGAGAGTGTGTAAAGGTAGAAAGTTGAAAGTGAACATAGATAAGAGTAAGGTGATGAGGTATCAAACGATTTAAATAAAGAAAATTGGATATCACATTGGAGAGAGGATTATGGAAGAAGTAAATGTTTCAGATATTTGGGAGTTGATGTGTCAGCGGATGGGTTTAGGAAGGATGAGGTTAACCATAGAATTGATGAAGGAAAAAAGGTGAGTGGTGCATTGAGGTATCTGTGGAGACAAAAAACGTTATCCATGGAGGCAAATAAGGGAATGTACGAAAGTATAGTGGTACCAACACTCTTATATGGGTGTGAAGCATGGGTTGCAAATGCTGCAGCGAGGAGGAGGCTGGAGGCAGTGGAGATGTCCTGTCTAAGGGCAATGTGTGGTGTAAATATTATGCAGAAAATTCGGAAATGTGGAAATTAGGAGAAGGTGTGGAGTTACTAAAAGTATTTGTCAGAGGGCTGAAGAGGGGTTGTTGAGGTGGTTTGGTCATTTAGAGAGAATGGATCAAAGTAGAATGACTTGGAGAGCGTATAAATCTGTAGGGGAAGGAAGGCGGGGTAGGGGTCGTCCTAGAAGGTTCGTCCAGAAAAGGTTGGAGGGAAGGGGTAGGACTTCCAGCAAGCATGTGTGAAGCGTGTTAGATAGGAGTGAATGGAGACGAATGGTTTTGGGACATGACGATCTGTTGGAGTGTGAGCAGGGTAACATTTTGTGAAGGGATTCAGGGAAACCAGTTAATTGATTTAGTTGGACTTGAGTCCTGGAAATGGGAAGTACAATGCCTGCACTTTAAAGGAGGGGTCTGAGATAGTGACAGCTGGGAGGAACTTTTCTCAGCTGTCGTATCTGAGCGCCTCTGCAAAGACAGTGATTATGTATGAGTGTGGTGAAAGTGTTGAATGATGATGAAAGTATTTTCTTTTGGGGATTTTCTTCTTTTGGTCACCCTGCCTCGGTGGGAGACGGCCGACTTGTTGAAAAAAATATATATATATATTCAAAAAATATTAGCACTTTTATGTACTTTCAGACACAGAAGCATATTTATGTTCCCTCACTCAGGTGTTCCCTCACTCAGGTGTTCCCTCACTCAGGTGTTCCCTCACTCAGGTGTTCCCTCACTCAGGTGTTCCCTCACTCAGGTGTTCCCTCACTCAGGTGTTCCCTCACTCAGGTGTTCACTCACCTCAGGTGTTCCCTCACTCAGGTGTTCCCTCACTCTGGCAGCATGTTATATGATGCGTCGGATTTCCATTTCAAATTACTATACCTACATATATATGTAATACCTACACATATATATGTAATACCTACACATATATATGTAATACCTACACATATATAGTATGTAATAAGTAAGAAAGCAGACAAAATTAGGACATAGTGAGAAGAACATAGAACAATGTGTAGTGTTCACACTGAAAGAAATCACAATAAAACGCCTGTCTGCAAGACTTTAAAATTTGCCCCCAAAAATAAAATTGATTGCATTTCGTTAAAGAAATCTTGAAGACACAGCCATTGGCATTTTGGGAGGATGGATTTTGACGTTCTTAACCAGAGTAAAAAATACCCCCAAAAAATATTTCAGTTTGAAGAAACAACATATTCTTGTATGAAAATGGTCTTTCTTGTTCTTTTTTTAATGTTGTAAAATGAGCTTTCAGCATTTTCAGAAATTTTAAAAATAATTTTTTGGGGGATATTTTAGATCGAATGTTATTTCCAATAACCTAATTAATTCTTTTAACTAATATTTCAACAATAAAAACACAGCATTAGAACTGGGCAAGAGTTTAATGTTCTGTCCGTTCACCTGAGAGAATTATCAGAACCAAATCAGAGGTTCAACGTAATGCAGTGGAATCAAACTTTACAGAGAAATAGTACTAATTAAAATTTGAATATTAGCTGTGTGGATAATATCTCCTTCGTTGATGGGTGCAGTGCCAGTAGTGACACATGCTGGGTGCAGTGCCAGCAGTGACACATGCTGGGTGCAGTGCCAGCAGTGACACATGCTGGGTGCACTGCCAGCAGTGACACATGCTGGGTGCACTGCCAGCAGTGACACTTGCTGGGTGCACTGCCAACAGTGACACTTGCTGGGTGCAGTGCCAGCAGTGACACTTGCTGGGTGCACTGCCAACAGTGACACATGCTGGGTGCACTGCCAGCAGTGACACATGCTGGGTGCAGTGCCAGCAGTGACACTTGCTGGGTGCACTACCAGCAGTGACACTTGCTGTGATCACTGCCAGCAGTGACACTTGCTGAGAGCTGTGTCTACAGTGATACTTGCTCACAACAGCATCAAAAGTGATACCAGTGCCAGATTTTTCACTGGGAGGGCTGGACAATGGGAGGGCTGGACACTGGGGGCTGGACACTGGGAGGGCTGGACACTGGGAGGGCTGGACACTGGGAGGGCTGGACACTGGGAGGGCTGGACACTGGGAGGGCTGGACACTGGGAGGGCTGGACACTGGGATGGCTGGACACTGGGAGGGCTGGACACTGGGAGGGCTGGACACTGGGAGGGCTGGACACTGGGGGCTGGACACTTGGAGGGCTGGACACTGGGAGGGCTGGTGAAGAAACAACATATTCTTGTATGAAAATTTGGGCTTTCTTGTTTTTTTTTAATGTTGTAAAATGAGCTTTCAGCATTTTCAGAAATTTTAAAAATAATTTTTTGGGGGGGTATTTTAGATCGAATGTTATTTCCAATAACCTAATTAATTCTTTTAATAATATTTCAACAATAAAAACACAGCATTAGAACTGGGCAAGAGTTTAATGTTCTGTCCGTTCACCTGAGAGAATTATCAGGGAAACCCAAAACAGAGGTTCAACGTAATGCAGTGGAATCCCAAAATTTACAGAGAAATAGTACTAATTAAAATTTGAAATTTGCTGTGTGGATAATATCTCCTTCGTTGATGGGTGCAGTGCCAAATAGTGAAAACATGCTGGGTGCAGTGCCAGCAGTGAAAATGCTGGGTCGTGCCAGCAGTGACACATGCTGGGGGCACTGCCAGCAGTGACACATGCTGGGGGCATGCCAGCAGTGACACTTTCTGGGTGCAC